>CAJVRI010000452.1:780000-878851 GCA_911649635.1 Poeciliopsis gracilis | reverse complement strand
AATAAGGTTACATCTGCAAGTCATGTCATATGAAATGTTTGTGAACTCTCACCAAAAGGACTATTTCACTTATATCTACAAGGTTGGAAGGTTGTTTTCCACAGCTGCGTAAGGACCAGACCATCTTGCCCCTTGATTTCCTTCCCTAATCATTGTATAAAAACTTACATGTTGTAAGCTGGCAGAGCTTAGTGAGCTGGGTTAGATTTCCTCCAGACCGGCTTGATTATTGATTGTCTTATGAGCTCTCATAATTGTGCACAATGCATGAATAAACCTGATTGAGTGGTTCTACCTAACAGTGCTTGGAAAATTTTTTTTCCACGACACGCAGGAATTAGACTTTGTTTATATTTCAAACCATCAAAACTACAGCTCTCATTTCTATGCTGTTTCAAAGTGGTTTTTCTAGAGACAGAAACAGACCTGCTCTCATTTTTGTTGCTTAGACATAAAACTAAGCAATCTTAATATTTTGAGCACGTGTTTTACAAAGACGCAGGAGCATTCACGAAGAACAGTTCTGGGTCTTGAAATTGAGAAGGAAGTTATTAAGTGCAAACACAGAAATAAACAGTGCTCAGATTGTGATAAAATTGTTATCTACACAATATTGGACAAGTATTGTGCAGATCAGAGAGAGATCAAACAGTAAACGGACATTCTTGTACTTAGAACAAGTCGTCCTTAAACATACATTGTATGAGAGCCGCACAAACATAAAAGAGAGAAAAGATGGAATTGATTTTTACTACTTGGACAAAAACAGTCTAAGTAGAATGGTTAGTTTCTTAGAGACTCATATAGGAACAAGGCTCTTTGTATCTAACAGGTTAATAACTGAAGATAGGAACAAAAACAAAATGAAGTATAAATTTAGTTACTCCGTTTAGATATTTACACTGTGTAAGGATGATTTGGTTATTTTAGATGAGGAATTTGTCAAGAAACAATGTATTTGTAGAATGCTGTTTGTTACAAGAGTGAAGAGAAAGATAACGTTATTAATCAAGTACCAATGTTATATTTTAACTGTTTGATTTATTAGTTGTTATCGCTACGTAATCGTTATATTAAGTAAATTATCTCTTTTTTAACTACTCGTTATATCATGAAAACAAGACAAACAACGTTAATATTTTAACTTGAAACACAAAATACTATGGACCAGAATATATTATTAAATGTAATATTTGTTTAACATATCCTGAGACAAGCCTGTCCAGCTCAGCATCAACATGAATTAAATTCAGTTTCTGTGGCTGGCTCCATCTCCTCTTGAAACTCAGAAGTGCAACAGAGTTGAGCTCAAGCTTTTTGTGCGGGCTTTATTCAATCATATTTTCAGAATTTGCTGCGGGGCAATAAAAACTGGTAGTTTGGACACCCCTGCGGTATCTAAAGTTCTTGATAATTTTGGGCTAAAAAAGCAAATATGACATAGGTCTAATGAAATAAATAATTTAATGTATTAAATTGGTTTGCTTTTGGATTTGAAGGAAAATTATAGTGACAGCTCCATTATCTATATAATGCTCTAACGCTGACTTGATGCTATTTGTTTATGGAACACAGTAATTTTTCAAACCACCAAAATCTACTGCTTCTCAGTATTTTATAGTACTTTCTCAGTAAATTACACATTGGTGCATTTTTCACTTATTTCACTGAGATGAAGTGTTTTTGGTATTAAATAGTTTTATGTACAAAAAACACAGGAATTGTTCAAACCACGCTTGAAAGAGAAAACAACTTTATACTGTAGAAGCTACATGTTACACTTCGGGATAAGGTAATAGACACTCAGTTTCCCTGTTTTGGAGTACATATCCAATTATGCAACTGAAACCGCATTTGCTGTTTTTGAACATTAGAGGGCGGCATAGTACACCTCAAGATATTAGTCAAATCTTCACATTCATTTCTGCTCAGCAGTCAAAATTTCCCTTTTCCAAGTTGCTAAAATAATATTAAAATGAGTTGGGCTACACATTTGGGATTGGCGATTTGGTTTTGGAACCATCTTCTGGCCAGTTGGCTTGGGGCCAAAAGCATCTTTTTAATTATTTTTAATATTCCAGATTTCAGTTAACATCCACTCCATGATGATGAAAACATTCCACATACACATCACAAGTCAACTATTGTGAGCTTAAGCAAAGTAACAAATCAGTCAGTTTTAGATCAAACATTTTATTCTGTCTTTTTAAATAGCACTCAATAAAACCAAGAAATAATTCCAGAGGTGGAGGAACTCAGGACAAGGAAGCATGCTCAGTGGAACCAAAGCAGAGTTGAGTTGAAGCATTTCTCAAGAGAATCAACAGATCTGCTGAACATATCTTCTGTTCCTCATGGACTGGCTTTAAATTTCTAAACTCGAAACAAAAAGGAAACCTAGAAAATGACTTTATTCTGAATAATCACTGTACAAAGAGGAGCAGGCTGGATTTGGCACACAGTTTTACAACAAAGAAGAAATCGAGCTGTTTCATGGTGGTTCTTCTTAATTAACCACCATGAAACTGTTGAGTCTGGAGAGGTTTCACATTAAAGAAAAAAAATAATAATAACATCATGCAGTTGCAAAGAAGCAAACATCTGACTTGCTGATTGTTCAGTAGCAGGAACTCTGAGGGAGTAAAACATGACATATTCTTAATTTCATTGATTTAATAGTCATTTTACACAACATAGGTGAAAACTCCCAATAAGATTTGGTACCAGGATGAGGTGGTTTTTCAGCTGTATTTATGTCAGTGTATTTTGCAAACCAGCAAAGGAAACACTTTTTTCACATCAAAAGAGTCAAGTTATCAACAGCCGGATGTTACTACCGGCAGAAACCATGAAGAAGAAAATGACAGAAAGTAGCAGGAGAATGGTGGAGGTGTGTGTTATTTTAATGACTTATCGCATGAACAGACTTATTTATGTGTGATTTTAAATGTGTTTCTTATTTAGTGAAAACACCACAATTGTGAAATTGTATTTTTTCAACATTAACAGAATAACAACAAACATTTTTGCGTATTTGTTAGTGGAAACGAGACAGTTCCTGTTTTTATGGGCAAAAAAGCCTTTTTTGGGGTTAAAATGATTCATACATAGGATATGAATTTATGATGCTGATGGCAGTAAATAATCTATATGTTGTGGTTCCGGTAAGTTTTCTATCCGTGCATTAATGAGTAACATCAGGTTCTCTCAGGCAAGGGCAAGAAAGCCTGACAAATGTTTTACTTATATATATCCTTATAAAATTGTTGGGAAACTGACCAATCAGAATCGTTGTGTGAATCTTGGCTTCCGGCTTGTGCCAAAATAGAAATGAACTAAATTGTGCATGGAGAAAATCTTTGTAAAGACTAAATGGTTATGAAAGTCATAGCAGTTCTATACGCAAGACACATGAGATAGATAGACAGACAGACAGACAGACAGACAGACAGACAGACAGACAGACAGACAGACAGACAGACAGACAGACAGACAGACAGACAGATAGATAGATAGATAGATAGATAGATAGATAGATAGATAGATAGATAGATAGATAGATAGATAGATAGATAGATAGATAGATAGATAGATAGATAGATAGATAGATAGATAGATATCATGCAGTAAGTTGTCAGAATGTTAGAACATAAGACCAAATGACAACTGATTAAATGCTGAAGTACAACACAGTTCATGCTTCGAATAATTAAAAAAACTGTCAGATTGTTTTTTCCATTAAAAAGAGAATTAACAGTCTTTATAAATATTTACTTCCTCAGTGAAGCGCCTCAGTTTCCTTTCATTTCCTGTATCACTCCTTTGCATCCTCCTATATTTTTTTTGGCTCAGTCCTCCTCTGAAAGGGCTTCGTGGGGGGTTGATGGCCGAGACTTGCTGTGACCTCTGCCCTCCATCTTCCTGTCCTGCAGGAAATCTCGGATCTCGCCAGGCAGACGCTGGAACTTTTCCTGGAACTCTGCCTCCACCGCCGCCTGCAGCTGGAAAACCGTTTGTGATTATAAGAGATTGGAAAGTAAAGATCTAACATTGTTCCCTGCAGGGAGGTCATATTACTCAAATGTTTGGCCAATATAAAGTCATCACTGGAATGTCTTCCTATAGACGCTTTGCAACTGCGTAACCCGATAACGTTGAGGTGCCGAGACAGAAGTGCTTTCCAAAGCTGTTTTTGCCAGTGTAGCCATGGCTTCTACTTGTATAAGTTTAGCTAACTAGATGATAACCTATTTTATGTCCCCATACATGTTAGGGTCCATGCTGATGAGGCACTTTCTTCTGGGTTACTAATGATTTGATGTGTACCATCTCCATAACTCTTACCTCTTGCTAACGTATGAAGTGTATGGTTGTTCTGCTAATTTCTGTGAAAACACAGAGGGCTGCCAGTCCCTGGCTGTCATCCATTGCCATCTTTTTTCCTCGATAAAATGACAAGTTTGGTTTGTTTTCTTGTGTGTTTGTGCAGCTGATGGCTCAAAACTCTATGACTAATTTCACTAAATTAGTCAGCTAAATCAACTACATGAAAGCAATATTAGATGACCAAATGCATGTTTACTGTCAACCTTTAAAGGGTTTAACGCGCATTGATTGTTTTGACTTCCATTGTGGAAGAGTGGGCAGTCAGAATAATGTGACGTCATATGCAAAGGGTCAATAGTTCCTTGCAATGGGATTTTTATCCCTTGCACTTTTTGTCACATAGAGCCACAAATCTAAATATTCTTTATGGGAATGTTATCACCTCCAATGCTAGGTGTAAAGACCAGTCAATCACCATGGCTGTCCTATCAGGTTCCAGATGTGGCAGTAATACCATTTGTATATGTAACTTACCTTTGGTTTCTGATCTTGGATCTCCTGCAGGAGGTCATTGTGCTGCTCTGCCAGCTGATCCTGACGCTTAGTTTGAGTTTCCTCAAGCTGAGGATAACAAAAAGTTTGTTTCTTTTGCCAACACATCATCCCAATCTTGTTCATCCTCTAAGACTTTCAGCAATAAATAACTGGAAGGTAAGTTCCTCTACCACTGCTCACCCGTTTTATGTTTTGCACAACCTCGTTGACGAAGGACTTGTTGATCTCAATCTTTTCCCTGAAAGAAAGACAAGTTGAGCAAGTTTACAGTTAGATGTTAGGTTAGCATGGTTAGCTAGCTGTATGGATCAGGGCAATGTGTCGTGGACGTACTCCTCAGCCAGATGTTTCTCTTTGGTTTTGGCCTGGTTGATCTTCTCGGTTCTCCGTCGATCCATCTGCCTCTTCAGCTCCTTCTTCTCCCTGCAGCACCATGAAGAAACATTTGAGCTGCAGGGTTGCTAGTTGCCAGTCTGAATGGCCGCCACATATTTCAGAATTAGGTTAAAAACCTAAATGTTGAAAACCACGTATTACTTTGCTACATACGCACAACTTTGCCTGTTTGTGGAATTATAAAATTCCTCTTTCATACATTGAGGTGTGTTGCCATAACATGGCAAAATTTGGAAAAATTAAATGGATTTGTTTTGAAACCCATTGGACTGTTACAAGAGTATTGACAATTTAGAAAAATAAAAGGTAAAAAGGACCCCTTTCTAGTCCAGTCTTGGACTGGTCCAGGAAGGACCTAGTCCTAGTACAGTCCAGTTCTAAAGCAGAGGATTTAGGTTGGAAGTGGGAGATCTGTTAATATCACAGACAGCATCATTAAAGAGATGAATGTGAAGATCTTTTGGTTTTATGGGCAGTTTTGCTGTGCTTACTTGTCACAGATGTCTTTGAGCTTCTTCATGTGTGAGTTGTGGCTCTCCTCAGCCAGACTGGTGAGCCGCTCTGTAAGCTGAAGGAAACAGAGATCCTCACAGCCCTTCACTCTCATCATAGAAAAAAACCAGGCTGAGTCATTGTTACAAGTGCAGTCCACCTGAGGCACAGATGATGTCAGACCTTACCATCTTGATGTGCTCCCTCTGCAGATACTTCTGACTGTAGTACTGCTCCTGCCTCAGAGCCAGCAGTTGCTGCTGCTGCTCATCCCTGAGCTGCTGCAGACGTTCGTCTCTCTCACTCTCCGGACACGAAGCCCTGGCAAATGCACAAAGCAATGTCACCTTTCCCTAAAACTCACAAAAACATTCACCAAAGTTTGTTCAAAACTTAACGAAATTGACAGAATACTTTTGCAATGTACTACACATCTTTAAATGCCACATTTATGCAGCGCCTTAACTTACGTGGCAGCGATTAACTGTGTTGTATTGTTATTCTGTTGGACTGACTGAGGCATTGTTCACCTGCTCTTGCTGCACTGCCTGGCCGTCTTCTTGTACTTGTTGCTGAACTCTCGGAGGAGCTCGGAGGTCTTCTTCTGGTGCCTCCTCACCAGTTCCTTCAGCTCCTTGAACTGACGCCGCTGCTCCTTCTGGTAGACCTTGGACTGCTGCAGGGCATCCAAGGTGCATGCTGGGATATCTGTCAGTATGTCATCAGATTCATAGTACTCATCAAAAAGCATGAAACTGTAAGAAGATTGAATTTGGGTTAACAGACAATTACAAAAAGTATGTTTCCCTGTCATTTGGAAACCCGATGAAAAAAAAAACAAGTTTTCAAATGATGATTCTATTTTTCTATTTTGTGTGGTGAGTAATTTCTGCTAATATGCTAACTTGTTAACCTGCTAATAGTGGAGCTAATTTATTTGCTTAGCATTTTTGCAAATTTTGAAAACGTTTAGCAACAGAGTTACCAGTTCTCAACACTGTAAAACTGATGTTTTCAATTTTGTTTTAAAAATCTGGTTGAACCAAGGTCTGAAATGCAGATTTCTTTTTTAGATCTTTCTGCCTACTTCAACTTGCCAGACAGATTCTATTTAAGTGATTTCTTGATTCTGCATGTCACCAGTAAAATTTTCTTAATTGTTCCTAAAGAAACTAGACGCAAATTGGTGTGAATAATTTATTTGCCTAATAAATAAATTAATTAAAATCTGCCTTTTGTATCTACTGAGATTACTTTATTAATCTAAGTATTTGTTTGATGATTTTTAATATTTAACAAGCAAAAACAAAATAAATCTATGTGACTTTTTTACAAGGCACCAGCACCTCCCGACCCCGTTAGGGAGAAGGGTGACCGGAAAATGGATGGATGGATGGATGGGTGACTTTTTACAGCATTGTAAATCAGTTGACTCTTTAATTCACATATTTTATATATGAAGAAAACCTCACCTATTAAAACACTTAAAACCAGATCTTCAGTCTTTGCTGCTGGTTTGGCTGCTTCTAAAATTCAAAAATGAAATAATTCAATAAAAAGCAAGATCTATTGTTACATTTATTAATACAAAAACCAAAGTTGTGATGTTTTTATTCCCCACCAGTTGTAGCTGCTTGCTGATGGGCCGCGGAGGCTTTTGGTGTCGTAGCAACGGGGGTGTGACCCGTTGGACCTGAGGTAGGACTGAGTCCATTTTCCAGTGGAGCCGGTTTCAGGTCGTTCTTCCGCTCTGCTCCCGTGTCCATCTCATCCTGTAATCAGAAAAAACGGTTGTCGCCAAATTACATTCATAAAAAACAACAATTTGGTAAATAAATAAATAAACAACAATAGATGGAATAAGAAGAAGCAGTACCTCGATCTGCGCCTCCTCCTCGCCGTCCTCCAGAGTCAGAGCTGCCAGCTGTTTGGCTCTCTGCTCCAGGAGGTTAACATACCGGATCGGGTTGGACAGAGCCTCGATCACATCTGGAGGGGAAATGAGGACACAGACGACCACAGCTGGATGAAAACGTTTACCAACGGAAGATGTTGAACTAGAACTTCAGAACTTCTACTGCCATAACTCTGGATCAATAATTTTTCATTTACTCAAGGCAAGACTTGAGCATATTTTGAGGATTATTTATTTGAACTGTAGTTATCACAAGTCTGTGCAAACATTTTCATGATCTTAAAAGCTACTTGAAAAAACAAAAGCAACCCAAAAATAATGTGAGATTTCACAGCATGTATATTGTCCTGAGATCTGGAATGTTCTAAGAATGAATCAATACGCTGACAATTATGGGTTGCCGTCTCTAAAGTTACATAGTCAAAAGTTAACTGCAATGATATTGGTTATTTAGCCTGTTATAAAAGATCAAATGAAGCTTAATTTTTCAAAGTCATATGTTCATTCATTACAAAATGGCACAGTTTCCAACAAATTATTTAATTAACTGTGTAACTTCACAAGCACAAGCAGTAATCAAGCAATCCTTCTATTCAAAAAAATGTCCAGCAGGTGGCTCTAAGGAGCTTTGAAGTCCACAAGTTCCCAGGAAACTGGAACAAATCAGTTTAGTTGGTATTACGAAATGATGTTCCAAAAATGGCAGTATACAGCATTGATTTCTGAAAAAGCTAATTTTTACCAAAGAGGTTTGTACAAAAATTAATATTTCAAAATCAGTCTATGAAGAGAAAACCATGTTGGAGCAATAAGCTGAAAACATATTTTGGTGCCTCTTTATCATCTGTACAGCTAAAAGCTATGCAATCCTATTAGTAGCTGATCTCACATAGAATCATTTGTTTGTGATAAACAAGCAGTGACTAAGTTTTTTTTTCATCTGTTGTTAGCAATGATTGAAAGTGCTTCAAAAATGGCCAAAAGGTTAAAAAAGGTTAAAAAAAAGTGATAATAAAACAAAATGGTGCTAAGAATGTTCCATCTCATTGTACAGTTGCAATGAATTCAGAATTTATTCAGACCCAGGATATCCAGCAAGCTTCAGGACCAGCATAGCGTTGGCCCATCACAAGGAACAGAGCATGTCTCACAGATGAGAATGGTGAACTTTTGAACTTGCTGCTAGGATTTCTTCCACATTCTAACCAGTCAAAGAACTCTAAGCAGACTAAGCAGGTGGATAAACAAAATCAATATCATTTGGCTCAACTTAAAGTTCCAATAAGAAAGGATCACCATAAATCAGGACTAGAAAGTCAGACAGAATTAAAGAAGTTAACTAATATATTTTACTTGAAAGCACCTTCCCAAAGACTACATTTCTGAGGAGTTTTTACCTGCAAATGTATCGGGTACATAGTCTTTGACTTCAATGTAGACAAACACAGCTGGCAAAATCAGAGACTGGTTTTTCTCATTCCTCAAGCCGATGTAACGGTAGCCTGCAGAGGAAACAAATTATTCACCATGCTGTTGACCCACATTCATTTTTCAGCTCATCAAGTTAACTTTGCCATCAAAATAACCTAAGGAAATACAACAATTCTGATTTCTAATGCTGAAAAAAGTTATCCAAACAAACCTGGTCCATTGGGAAAATATTTAATTATCCACATTTTTCAAAGGTGGTTTGAATTTCTCTTGCACTACCAGACCAGTAGACTTATGAAATCACTTAAGTAGAATATTTCTGATAGAAGTACAGTGCACACTTGCATATTCACGGTTCAGGATTTGCTGATATTTCTGTGGAATATGACAACAAAGTTTTTGTGAAACACACACTTATTTGTAGATTTTTTTGTAGAGAATATCTAAAATGCATCAAAGCAAATGCAGCTTTGATGCATTACTACTAGGCATGCTATTGGTTGCAATTGTAAAACAGCCAATCCAGAAGCACTATTTATTTTACTTAGTGCTAATTGAGTGTAGCCCAAACAGAGAAGACCATGGATGTTAGCTTGTGCTGTAGTGCTAAGATGGTTTTTCATATTCCATAAAAGTATATTTGGTGTTTGATCTATTAAAATAGACAGTTATTAAAGAGAAGGTCACACAAGTATTCACAAATTTTAGCTACTGGTGGGAGACTATGATCCCTAAACACCTTGTTAGGGGTCCAGTCTAGGCTAAAATAATAACAAAAGCAAAACATCAACCCCCAGTGTTTAGAAACAAAATAATTGACTTCAACCAGACTCCTATCAGACTAGAAAAGAGTTAGAACAATTTCTTGGTGAACCTCAGTGAGAACTATTATCCATAAGGTACTTGTTTACTGGAATTAGACTATGAGCGCATCAATGTCTCATCCAGAAGGTTCGGAAGGCAGTAGGGCTCACTTGCCTCAGTTAAAGTTTTCTCAGAGTTCACAATTCAACAATAAGAAGAGGAAACTGGGTGAAAATAGCCTACATGTGTGAACAGCATTGACCAAAAGGAACACAGTGGTTCATCTCATATTTACCAAAAGTGGATAATTTTGGAAGGTATTCAGCATATGGTGTATCAGAAAAAGCAAATCTTCATTCCATCAGTCAAAGATTGTAGCTGTAGTTTGTAGGTTTAGTGCTGCTTTGCTGCTGACAATGACTGACAAAAACCCTGAATTCTGCTCTCCAGAAAAAAAAAAATCCTGATGAAGGATACTCATGCGTCAGTTCCTTAATTTAAGCTAAACCACACTTATGTTAGGCAGGAGAACAAAAATCCAAAGCACACAAACAAGCCTCCCTCTGAATGACTCAGAAACAAATAATAAAAAAATTAAAAGGTTTTAATTATCTTGTCTTTGTGTGATCATGTCGTTTGTTTAATGATCTGAAAAATATTACTCCAGAAGAAATCTGTACAAGGCAGATTGTACAGATTTGTATTTGGGGGAGTGGCCCAACTTCACTCAGGTACATTTAGAATTGTAGGAAAGACAAATAGGTCACATAGCATAAAACCTGGCAGGTTAATATATTTATTGCTGAATCTGCAAAGACAGAGTCAAGCAACACTTATTTAATGAAAGCACATAGATTCTCTAAATGTGATTCTGAACAGAGTGAGAGCCAAGATGACTATTTTAGCAAGACTGTCAGTGTCTGAATAATATGCCAAGTCTATTTGTGAGATTACAGACAGCAAAATGAAAAAAAGTACTGAAATGAACAGTCCTGCAGCTCAGAGCTCTAGTCAGTTGTTTCCTCTTGTATTTTTTGATGCCATAATCAGGATTAATAGATGAGTTCTAATCTGAATAAGATTAACTGTGACTACAGACCTGGTCTGATGGCAGACACTGGAATAATTCGATGGCCGATGAACTTTCCTCCTTCCTCAAAAGCGGCAATTCTCAGAGAGGCCAGAGTTGGAAGAATAACCTGCACGGAAGCAGGAGTCATCTGTCTGAAAGTGGCTTTTGATTCAACAAGGCCGTTTGTTGCTCTAGGCGTCTCTCACCTTCTTGAAGACGATGGGCTCCTCGTCCCACACTGGATTGACAGCATTGTTGTTCTGGGAAGTTTTAGTCTTCAGAGCTTTCCTCCGAGTGTCTGCGGGGAGTCCGAACATCTCCACCTCCACATACACACCCACTCTCCGTTCAGTCAGAAACTGGCCTGAGATGACCTGCAATATGCAATAGTGGTTTAAGAGCAGTTCTAAATGGATTTTTGTATTTATGTATTTAACCTTTATTTCACCAGGAAAATTCCATTGAGATTAAAAATCTCTTTTGCAAAGAGAATCTTGGGCAAGACTGGTCGCAACACATGGAGATTGCAGAACATTAATAGCGAAAACCGAAAAAGTTAGCACAGTCATAAACAAAAAAAATAAGATTCCTCCTTTGTATTTACAGTCAAATAATTTCTTCTCATAATAAGAAAGAACAGCCTATCCTCATGTTACTATTTTTTTCTGTAATGAAAGGGTAACACCTCCTGTGACGACTACAGACTCAGGCACCACTCTGCCCATGTCTGATGTTGTATTTATTTTTTTTGTCCTTTGGTGTTCTTTAGATGGACTGTAGTGCGACAGACTGGCGACCTGTCCAGGGTGTACGCTGCCTCTCGCCCGGAACGCAGCTGGAGATAGGCACCAGCACCTCCCGACCCCGTTAGGGAGAAGGGTGACCGGAAAATGGATGGATGGATAGATGGACTGTACTCAAACAAATGTTATTGTGCATTTGCACAGTAAAAATAAAGGCTGAATCTGATTCTAAGAATATTTAGTGAGAACAGCACATTTAGGTCAATGTACTGTTGCCATCATTAAGAGCAGTTGCAGTATGAGGAGTTTATAGTTGAGCTGTACCTTCACAGAGAGAGTATTAGCTACGATGCCATCCACTGTGTTCTCTGCGAAAGGGTCAAAGTGTTTGTCATGACGCCTCATGAACTCTGGTTTCAGTCGGTAGCCACTGCGGCCGTTGTACTCAAACATGAAGAGATTCAACTGCATGGACAAATCTGGAACATAAAACTAATTTTTGTTAGCAATATCACAAGATTTCAAGCTACTCTTCCTTATTTCAGTAGAAGTCACTCTAGGACTTAAATTTCTTTTAAATAAACCCCTTCAGTGCAGTCTGGGTAATTCTGTTCAGGTTATTTATTGGTAATAAAATATAGCGATTGGCAGAAAACTGTGGACTGACGCCTGAGCTACATTACTCTATTAGTCTCAAACAGTTGGCAGTTTTTATTTTAATATTCTAGATCTACACCATGTCAGCCATGGTTCTCCAACTGTTGTACGGATTACTGTTAGTATTACTTCTGTTAATACTAAGGAGAGATTTTGGCACTATAATTGGCAGGATAAAAACAAACAAATTAACTTTGATTTGAACCTTTTGAGAGAGAAGTGCATAAAAAAGAGGTATTCCCTTTTATAAATTGAAGGCAATGGCAGGAACTCAGGAACATGTGCAAGATGCTACCAATCTATAGTGATGTATTTACCACTGAAGACTGAACTTAGATCTAACCTGGCTCAAGCTTGATTTAATCTAGTCTGACCTGACTTGATTTCTTCTTCTAAGCTTTAAAATCAAGCAACATTTACTTATACAATCAGTGCTATTAGCGAAGGAAGCTAATAACAATGTGTTTATCATGATTGTGTACTTACGAACACTGTTGCAGCATGTTCACAAAAGGATTAACAAAATCCAGCTTTTATTTTCATCATCCACTTCTGGTTGTTGGCTAGCAAATTGGCAAATTAGCTAAATATTTAGTGTAGTGCTAAATATTACGTTTGTTGATTTGCAAAAATCTATATGCATAGAACTGAAAACTTTAGTAAGAAAACTTAGTCACTAGGATCTATTACAAGCAAAACATGTTAGCTTTCAGCCTTAAAATATTAGTGAAAATCAAAAAATAATTAAATTAGTTGATCCAGAGGCAACTACTGAAACAAATAAAATTATTAGCCAACTATCATTTAATGCCAGAAAGACGATATGTGAGATTAATGAGACAAATGGAATCTGTTGGTTTAGTACAGACCTGCAAAGGATAACATAAATTTACTCAGAATAAAAGAGGGCCAATGACTAATCCCTGGAATAAAGTACAATTCAACTGTGATTCTAAGGATATTACAAACAAAATCAATGCTAAAGATTTTGTTTGGGACACAATTGGCAAAATAAATTTAAAGTGGAATCCATAATTCTGACCCAAGATGATAAAAGAAGTACAATGTTGCTGTGATCAATGGTGGCACTGAAGTCTAAAGGGGATTAAAACTGAAATGCCTTCCTGTTCTAACTTGTTGGTTACGAGTTAACATTCACTTTTGTTGTTTAGCCTTATCTATTTTATTATTTCATTTTTACCAATAGTTTGGTAGTTGAGAGCCACAAGTTGGCATCCAGCATTCCAGAACAGTTGAGGCATAAAGTTTGATGAGTCCACTCTGGTTCCTTTAGGGTAAATTCGACTCAGCTGGGATTTATTATATCTTGTCGACACGACATTAAGGAAAACAACCACAGAATAATTCTCTGGTAAAGAGAAATCATGCATGAAATTGACTTCAGGGTATAGATATATATAAAAAATACTTATAAAGGGTTTTGATTTATTTTTTAGAAGTAGATGTTAGTAATTATAAATGTTGAAATGGACTTATAACCTTTGAAGTTCCTCCTCTGCAAGCCGACATAAATAACCAAGCTCAAATAAAAAAAAAGAGAACGCTAAAGTTCCTCAGTGACTCATACAGATTTCTGACATTTGAAGAAAAAAAAGGAAGAAGAGGGAAAACAAAGTAAAGAACTGGTTGCCATGGCATTCCGCAACTGCGGTATTGGTTGCCAAGGATACTCCACGAACTCCACTGGTGACTTTGTGAGGTGTTCCAAAGCTTTGGTCTCCACAAAAGATGACATGTGGTAACAGCGGGCTGCCTCTAGACACAGAAAAACACAGGAAGTGGCTCATTTCTTGGGCAATTATTTTAGTTACATCACTTCCCTCCTTCAGACATTGGTTTAAAGAAAAATGCCTCAGATGGTCTTACATCCTGATCCTGTCATTTAAAAAAATATTGAGGCAAAACATGTAGCTGAGTTAGAGACACAAAGATCCAACATTCAAACTGTGTTGCAGCAGATTCCGCATCTGTTGCTCTCTTACTCTTTGATGCTTCAAAGGAGTTGAACTTGGTCGGCTGGAC
The DNA here is from genome assembly GCA_911649635.1 of Poeciliopsis gracilis. Taxonomy (NCBI): domain Eukaryota; kingdom Metazoa; phylum Chordata; class Actinopteri; order Cyprinodontiformes; family Poeciliidae; genus Poeciliopsis; species Poeciliopsis gracilis. The sequence goes on along the minus strand of CAJVRI010000452.1, from coordinate 864,417 downwards.
GTAGTTTACCAGAGTTGACATCTCCTCCGTAGCAACAGCCTCTCGCTCTGCAGAGCCCTGAGACGAAGGCCAACAATCACAAGGTTAAACACTGAAATACAATCAAAGATTCCTCAGAAACACGTCTTCACAGCCAAATAATCATGCAAAAAGTTGATTTTGAGAGTGTAGCTGCTGCTCAACAACAGACACGCAGAACAAACGCACAGGTTTGCTGTTGCACAGTAAAACAACAGCTGTTTCTTTTTGTTGTTTTTTTTTGTAGTGGACATATGAGAAAAATCAAAAACAAACATAAAATGAGCACACAGCTGAATTGAGATGCAATTCAAGCCTAATAAAGAAACACACCTTATCTTACACTTTATCAGAAAGTTAAGCTAAGAACCGGTGGTGTCATCTGGAACATGTTACTGTGGGATACGGTATAATCTCAGCTTTCTGGATATTGAGTTGTTAGCATGTCATCATGACAATCATAAGGCTGTCATATAGCAAGTCTTCAGATTGAAGATATTTAATTTCCCTTTGGGATAAATAAGGTATGTCTGACATGAATTCAAATATATTCCGTCTAACTGTGCTTTATGTTCATTATGCTTTTGATTTCATGAAGTGTCTTTCTTTGGACACGTTTCAGCTTTCTTTCTTAGTTTGTTTCTTTATAGACCCTTTTTTAAAAACTCACTCACTCTGATGCTGCGACCTTCATGGATGTCTACAGATGAGACTGCACTCTCCATAACTGAATTATAGAAAATCTACAAGGTTGTTCTGTAAATACTGCAAAACCTAAACTCCCTTAATTATCACAGTCTGCTCTGTCTCTTCTTATAGACAGAATCACTGATGCTTCTCCAAAGCAGCCTGTTAACCAGGCTAACGCAAATGTTCTTTAAATTCTTCCCCCATAATGGAAATAGTCTTTGACATGTTCCTACTTCTCCTAAAATCCACAATCATGTTCTCTGCGGGAAATGACAATTATTTCAAATTCAACACTAATTGCTACTTTCAATAACTACTGCAGTCTCCAGATTCTTCAACCCCCTGGAAAGAAGTACAAACTGGGAAATCACATAGTCTGAAGCACCTTGGATGGAACCAGTTAGGGGTTCACTGAGTGCATGAGGTGTGCTTGAGATGTAACACCTAAAAACCTGGAGTGTTGATACTTTAATAGTAAGTGAAGAAAATCAGCTTCCAACTGCAGTTGAAGCAGGAAGATGACATACACAAGAAAGTCCCCCAGTGCATTATAAGCTTGGCAAGCCACTAGGCTTTACTTGCCCCCCAAGTCTTCTTTGTTTTAATTTTAATAAGTTATACACCAGTAGCCCTGGAACGAATGCGTCTTTGCTGATCTTCGCTGCACACCTTACAGGCGGAGCGCAGTTGTTCCTGAAAGACTGGGTTATCATTGATGCATTGAACAGGGCACTTGTACCATCCCAATTGTATGGGGAAACACTGAAACAACTTCCATAAAGGTCAGCCTGGAATTCAAAGCTCAGGTGCCGATTTCTCTTCCAAATGGACTATGATCCATGCATACAATCACAGTGGCTACAAAACAGCTTAAGGAAAACAAACTCAATGTCGTGGCCATCACAAAATCTTGATCTCAGTCCTATGGAAAGTTTGTGGGCAGATCTAAAAAGGCATGTGTCAATGAAGTGGAGAAAAAACTTGACTCAGTTCCACCAGTTCTGGCAGGAGAAATAGTCCACAGCTCAAAAAAACTACTGAGTAGCTTGAGAAAGGAAATCCAAAAGGTTTGACCCAAGTCATAAAAATGCTATGGAGTCTGTGAGGAAGCTTGGGGTTCATTGACTCTCCAAACAGGCCGATGGTTCCAAGCACAAATAGTCCAGCAAAGCATGGCTTCTGAAGAGGTCCTATACTGAAGTGACAATCGTCATTGTCAATTTACACTCAATTTCAAATCTCAACAACCTCAAGTAAGATCTGGGGATGAATGGCATCATGAGGCCGAACCATTTAATGACAACATCACACAAGTCATTTCATCAACAACCGGATGTTGCCGCTGACGCAAAACATGAAGACGACGACAGGAAGTGGTAGAAAGATCAAGGCACTGCATATTTTTTAGTGACTTATCGCCTGAACCAACTTATTCACATGTGATTTTAATTGCCTTTCTTATTGAAAGGAAAGTTGAGAGTACAAAGTTGTGTCTTTACCAAATTAGTGAAATATAGGCAAAGTTGCACACATTTGTAATGAAAATGCAGCAAGTGTTTGGTCCAATCGATTGTGAAGTCAGGACAGATGGAAACTGACAAAAGAGGCTCTTGATCACTGCATGATTGCTCCGGCATACTATTAGAGATATTTGCTTTGTGAATGAGACACTAAAACGGAGCAAGAGCATAGACCATGGGCACAAAACCAAACTGAGTGGATGATGTCTGAAGTCTTTCAATTAAAAACTGTAACAGCACAAGATAGATAACATCCAAACACTGACCAAAGACCAAAACACATCAAGAACAGCACAGATGACAAATAAAGAGCAGCTTTGGGGACAACAGCAAAAAAAAAAAAAAAAAAGGCACAGACAAAAAAAAAAAACAGCAAACATTCACGACAAGATCAACAGCGGCACCAGCATGTAAGAACAGACCAACAAAGCTGTGAAAGCACACATCGCTTGCTAATGATAAAAAAGGCTGACAGCGGTGAGAGTGGCCCTCTGTCAGCTCTTTAAAACGTCCCCACTGACCTTTTTACCATCATCATCTTCATCATCATCATCTTCCTCACTCTCAGCCTCCATGTCTGTTAAAATTAAATAAGTCACCATCATCTCCATGTCCCATCTCATTTCTACAGAAGAAGTAGAATGAAACATGACTCTGTGGAAGGAAAGAAGCCGGATAGCTATGAGGCACATGCGTCATCGGATGTGCGGCCTCACTGCACATCGTAGTTTAATTAGAGTCAACACAGAGCTCTGAGTGAAAAAATGGTCTTGCAAATGTATTCACACCTTTGGACTTTCCAACATTTACAGTGTATTTTATTAGGATTTATGTAACAGACAAACTCAAAGTTGTGTAAATTGTAAAGAAGAAAAAAGGATGAATGTCGAAACGTGATTAAAATTTGTGATTGAGAAGCTGTAAGTAATTATAGAAAACCATGTTTCGACAAAATAAGCAACATTTTCAATTCAAAAACAATTTTGATGCTAGTTAATTAAAGAAATAAACATACACACAAGAAAGATATTTAGTGTTTACAATCTATTATTTAGGTTATTCAACCATCAGATTGGTGCAAAGTCAGATTAAAAAATCTAGATAGCACAGAAGCTGGGACGTCTGTGCTGCTGCTACATTTTAGCGTTGAGTTGCTATTATTAGCGATACAGTGGAACAACTGTTCACCGAAAACTTGAAGGGTTTGGAGTCGATGTTGTTATTGTGGACTTTAAATCGCACAGATACCGGCCTGTTAATTGAAGTCTGGAATATAAACTGAAAATGTTCAAATCATGTTCTCTCAGTTTGATCAGCTTCACTGGTAGGCTAACTCCGTGTAGTGCAAATTGAACACAACAATAGACTTTTCAAGCGTCTCATCAGAAAGTTTTTTGAAACAAGAATGAACCCTCAGTGGACCAAGGGAAGAAGCTTTCTCTTGCTGCTATTTGTGGATGTTGTTAGTCTGTCAGATGAAAAAATGTACCAGAAACATGCAAATATAAAGGTTCTATGTTTGGAAGAAAAGCAATTAATTATCTTTGTAAATTTGTAACACCTTAAAATCTATGCAATTAACAAATCCAAAATCAATACCTTAAAGTTCCAGCCCTAATTTTTTATTAACATAAAACAATCTGATCCTTTTTTTGCTTGATTAAAATAACGCTCCTAAATAAAAAAACAGTGTAAGTAAATAGTAAATGGACACACCAGGCAGGTCAGAGATGAGGTGTTGGAGAAATTTTAAGCTGTTTGTTTACAACGTATCACCTGAAAACAAAATAGAGTTCAGCACAACTGTGAACCGACCAGGAAATGACCATCTACACTGACAGACGGTGCAAGAAGAGCATAAGTCAAAAAAGCAGCCAATAAATCCATGGTAACTGTGGAGACGGTTCGATGCAAATAACTGTGTTTAAAAGAAGATACCATAGTTATGTTGAAACATTGGAGCTGCTTTTCTCCAGTTGATGGAGCCAAAAACAGGAGAATTTTGATGAAAACCTTGAGACTTTGGCCGATGTTCACCAGAACATTTTGGATGGCCCAAATCTGTTTTCAACTGAGAAGTTGTAGCAGTGTTCTTCATCCAGTCTGAAAGAGCTTCTTCACATAAAAAGGACTTTAATATTTTCAGTCATAAAATCCCAGTGAAATACACTGAAGTTACGGGTTGTGGCACATCATTTTTCAAGCAACAAATAAAAAGATCAGAGCAAACACCCTGCAGCTGCTCTCGGACGAAAACAGACTATTTCTTTTGTTTTTTACAAGCGCTCTGTGAGAAGGAATTTCAGCTAGAAATCCCAGTCTGCCTTCTAAACCATGGCTGAGATCTTTTGTCCCAGAAAATGTTTTTCAGGACCTGTACGTCAAACATGTCAATACAGCCTTTTAATTTCCCTCTGTGATTCTCTCTTAATTGGCGTCCAACCCTTCTGATCTGGGATGTCTGTTCATTATTGAGACATCCCTGGTGAGATGCAGCGGTATGAATGTAAAGACATCTGAGGTTCCACTCCAGCTAAAAGGTTAAGATAAACACACACAAGCCTTGTAAAAGCAGCAGATCATTAAAAAAAACACACACACATGAAATTTCTTTGTGTCTTCGCCTTCCAAGGACAGCTCAGTCGCTGAACCTTTTCTGAACGATAGCAGTGACTCATATTTGTGAGGATGGATGTGAAAACAACTCCACAGATTGGGACAAAAAGCATTTTAATTTGAGTCCTGAAGGCTCTGACATTTTGTGTCTTCCTGCAGACAATGCAGCATCACAAATCCCAAAGTAAATGATTATCTTTTTTTTCCCCTTTGACTGTCACAGCTGAGCATGTTTCATGTGGATTTTTGAGTCTATTGTTTTTGTGTCATACCTCCAGTGTTGTTGCTAGGAGACACTGGTTCATTGCTCTGATTGGCAGGCTGGTCAATTAGCCTCTTGGTGTCGGTGGTGTTGGCAGGTTTGTGAGATTTCTTGTTTTTGATGAGGATTTTGCCCATCAGCTCCTGAGGGCTGGGCAGAGGGACACCCGCCTCCAGCTGCAGACATGGAAAAAAAGTGTCAGGAAAAAACCCCCGAAAGAGAACGGCTGTCAGTGCAGGGATACTTTCAAAATCACAGCAGGAAACAAAGTTCTGCATTTCCCTACTGGATATTTGTCCAGAGGATCGATCAGCAACGCTTCTCCAAAAATAGAGCGACAATATTCAGCCATTTTTGCCTGCTGCTTCAAACTAGAAAACACACAAAGAGACATATTTACACATTTTATCTCAATAATGATGCATTCTATATAAACAGGATAATACAGTCACCAGCCAGTTTACCTGGTACACCGGTTCAAAAGCAGATCATTTCAATTCAAAATCAATTTATCTACACCAAAGAAAAATTAAATGTCATAACTCATATCATCCAAGTGTCTTAAAATATGCTGTGGGCATAACGTGTCTGGAGTAGCCGTCACTCTTACAACAACTCTGAAGAGGCCTCTGACTGAAGGCTGTTGCTATATGACAATCTCACAGCTTTCTTGACATGCTAACAGATTAAAATCCAGGCAGCAGAAACAATATTCCACAACTAAGACAATAGCGTGATTCTGTTACCAACGTGTGCAAAACCTTTGCAATTAAATAGGAAGCACAATTAAAATCAAAAGTGAATAAGTTTGTTCCCGCAATAAGTCATTAAAAAACATGTCATCATCCTCCAACTTTTTCCTATCGTCGTCGTCTTCTTCATGGTTTGTGCCAGCTGAGGCCTTTGGCTGTTGATCATGGGACACTGATGTGAAAAAAGTGCTTCCATTGCAGTATTGTAAATTAAATATATTTTGATCCGACCAAAAAAAATAACAATAACCCCAACTCATCATAACACCAAAACCTCTCATCAAAAAACAAGAGGGTTTTTTTTGGAAATTGGCGTGTTTCTGTAAAGCAAATTTATTTTTGAACTTGTCAAATAGTCAATGAAAACATAGTTACTATCAGTTACTGTTACAAGCACTGCTATTCCACCTCATTTGTCTTTGCTGCTCCTCTTTAAATCTCTGTCTGGCCATAAAGCTTGGAAGGCTGGACATTGGATCCAAAAATTAACCAACCACATGGTGGTGTCTCAATGCAATTTGGCATCTAGACATGGTGAAGGCAACTTTAAAAGAAAGTTTTAGGATGGGGAAGAACAGGGATTTAACATGACAAAGAGTCTATTGTAATCCAATGTCAAACACCTCTGATCGGTTTTCTAACCTCTTGTTAAATCTACCGTAAAGAAGTTATGCACGTGTTGCAAGCAAGATAGGAAAGTGTATGAAAGAAAAACTAGCTAGAGAGTGTATATGTTAATAAAGTCCTTACGAGTCGACGTGGTTTTCAAATGAAAGTATGACAGGAAAAGGTGAAGTCTTAAAGGCGCATTCTGCGATGGCTTCAATCACCTCCTACAAAATAATAATAATAAAAAAATCCTTTAGTTGATTTGCCAGATATCCATTTCACAAATAGGGTATGCAGGAAAACAGCTTAAAAACAAGTTTTAACAAGGATTAGATTTCAGAGAAGCTGACTCAATTGCTTTAATATCAAATCTGTTTAAGATGTCAGTTTGAACCCGGCCAACGTTGGTGCATTGCCCGGAAACAAGAGCCGTGACTGAGACTTAGCCTGACTAGTCAGTCACATGCTGGCTGCAGCCAGCAACATGCTTTTAGGGACAATTCTGGCTGGAAATTTAATCACTTGGAAAAATTGGCAGTGCTGATTTAAACTGGTTGATTTCCTGGAATGGACTTATGGCCTGGTGCTTTACAAGAATATTGATATGACTTTTTCACATTTTGTCACATCACAACCACAAACCCAGATGTATTTTATTAAGATTGCTTAGGAGCGGGACCAACAAAAGGTACTGTGTTGGTCCAACAATTACAATTAAAGGTAATGTTTAATTGTAAAGGAGAATAAAAATGAATGAAAGGAAAATTCATTTCACTTCACTTCTGAAGGTTCATATTATAAGATTTCAGTAAAAACATTGGTTGTGGTTGTAAAAAATTAACACATAGCACTAAAATTGTGAACATGGTACAGATTAGGGTTTTAGGCAGGGCAATCCAGAAGACTATTGTTAGCTTACTTTGTCTATTATAAAATTTGGGTGTTATAACAAGATGATGACATGAATGGTTAATGGAGGCTAATAATAAACTTCTGAAAGAGCTTTTCCAAAACTTTGCCTTCAACCCTGTCTAAAATTTGTATATTATGCTTAAATTTCCCATGTCTTAAAATCACCAATTAAGCTGCAGATGCACTGAAGTATGACAAATTTCCACTGACAACATTCAAGACGTAGCTTTTATCTCACAGTTTCAAATAGAGGCTGAAAAACCTTAAAGGAGATTTCAGAGGTCATGGTGAAGCCGTGAGTTATGACCGGCTCCTCCTCAGCGGTCCTCCCTTTCCACACGTCTAGTTCCACACATCGACAACCGGCCAGCAAAACCTGCCGGTACATCTCCACTGAGGAGCTTCCTGCCAGCTGGCCCGCTGAAACACACGTAGAAGGAATATAAACAGAAAGAAAACTGTGACAGATTGTCGTCGACCCCAAGCAGCCAGACCCACCATACTGTTTGCCTAAGATAAAACACAACATTTATGTTAGGGAAGTTAGAAATTATGACTAATGACAACAAACTTATAAAAACAGGTGGGATGTTGGACAAAATGAAAAAAATACCAGAGATTTTAACTCCTAAGAGCTGAAAAGCAATAATAAAATTCAGCTGGATATGGGTTTGTGTCATCTACCATCTACGAGCTAACCTTTTTTCACTTTGCTGTTCTTATCAAATGTGTGTGTTTGCTGAAGTTGGGTCACTTTAATAAAGTTATCTTCTATGCAGAGAGCGTGCATGTGAAATTTGGAGCTTGCAGACGTACACACACAGGGTAGTGGCACAACACAAGACACCTGTAAAATGTTTCACTTTTGTCACTGTCTTTGCCATCACATTCCATGTGTTGGGGTTCGGTTCGCTCTGTCTGGTGGAAAACTATCACACCGATCTGTACCATACTGCTCAGTAGAAACTTGTTTAGAGCTGTAAGGCCTGGTTTTATTCACTAGCTAATGCTGTAATAAATGCTACGTTAACACCACTTATTGGTAAGTTTTTGTTTGTTGTTTGGTTTCGCTGAGAAATACTGCAATAGTTTTCTGATTAGAGTTGAATGATATTCCACTTTGTTTGCATAGTTAAAACGTCACTGTGTTCAGTAGTTTATGTGAATACACACAACAAAGAATTTTGTCTGTGCTCTTAATTTCTGTTTGTGTCAGCTATTTACTAAACGAATAACTTAATTAGGCCTACAGCTTATTTTGTTATACTCAGTGAATTAGAGCTGCAGCTTCTTCAAACAACAATACAAATATTATTGTTTCTTATCATGTATGTTGGGTTTTTAATATGGTGTGTTTATATACCTGTAAGGTACGTATTATGCGATGAGTTGATGAAATACTGCGACAACGGAAAGTTCATGTCTTCAGACTGATCCAGTTTCTCAGGAGGAATGACACCATTCTCATCACTGGACAGATAGCTGGAAAAAGCCTGGAGAGAGATAACACCTAAAGACAACATGCATACAAAAACACAATGTCACATAATAAAAGTGAGAAACATATGAAGTTAAAAACAATTTACATTTACAATGAGTGAGAAAACATATTTATTATTTTGTGCTAAAAGATATTTTGTAAGACTGTGCACAATGGCTTAAAACCCTTTATATACTGTAGTTTATGATAAAACAACTTTATGATTTTTTTTTTTACAGTCCTGAATATGTTAAGAAGCTTTCACTCTGGTGGCTAGGTCTGAAACAGGTATATGCATAAGAGTCTGTTAATATGCAGTAAAAGCAGAATTTATGTTAAGATGGATTTCATGCTAAAAAGAAAGATTTACTGAAAATAAATTTATGCTAAAATAGAATTCATGCTAAAAAGGAGTTTATGCTAAAAAGCAAAATATACTTAATAACGCCAGACAGAAATTCACACTAAAGAGGAATTTATGCTGAAAATTGAATTCAAGCTAAATTGAAATTCATGCTATAATGGAATTTGTATGAAAAGGCTAACATAACTTTTGTTATGGCTTTTGCATTTTGTTGGACCTTCTAGGCCACCATAGAAATTGGTACTGGCAGGTAAAAGCTTTTTAGACTGGACCTCATCCATGATAAGTAAATATGTTTTGCAAAAGTGATGCAACACTTGTTAGAGATGAGTCTTTCTTTTTAAGATATATATTTACGGTTTTCAAGAAATTTGTATTGATCTGAGTAGCGCAGCCTGTGGTGAACCAAAAAAGGCCTTGGAAAAAAAAACAAAACAAAAAAAAACAATGGCCCATTCTAGAGCCAGAGACTGGCTTGACATTCTGCAGAGGTGGCCCAAATAATCTTCAGGTACATGCTTTTTGTTTTAAGGTGATTGAAACAAAGTGGAGAATTTTCAAAAATACACTAAAACATTTTGATGCTTTAGTTAGATTTATACATTTTATTTTAGCTAAAGTATTATGTGTAAACACCAAGCTATCTCTCAAATCATGAAATTTAAACATCAAATGTGTTTCAAACATATCTCAATCACTTATAATAAAGAAGGCTTACACTGTGTATACCTTGCTTTAGATTTTCCTGGTCATATTGGTAACGCTCCATCAGAGTGTGTGTCTGTGCGTGGCGAAGAGGGGGGTAAAGAATTTCATTAAGCCTCGGGTCTCTCTGCTTGTTGTTGATGAACTCGGTCATCTGATCGATGGACATCCCCCCACCCTGGCCTCCTCTGCAGAAAGGAGCGCCATCAGTTTAGCACACAACAACCATTGGGCAAAAATATGGAGCTCATCAAGCTTCATTTTTGCCCAAGAGTGGCCAAGTGACCCATAATGCTAAAATGTCATTTTCCTACTGATATCATGTTAACTATTCCTGTTGCCTTTTGTCAAGAATCAAAAATCAAACACTACATTAAAAACAGGACTTCAGCCTTTTTGGTTCAGGCTATTTTCCTCAAGAAAATTCCTCTACTGTTAATTGAGAAATTCAAAACACCTTGATAAAAATTACCCACAAGTATTACACTAGCAAGACATTTTCTTGAGTAAAAAAGGTTAAAAGAATTCTAAATGATGTGGATGCTGTTTTCCTACTGTAGTTTGAAGATGTTGCCGAGTTCAGGACGAGGACACAGACTCTCCAAGAAGTTCCTGTAAACATCCAAAGTGAAGTCCTCCAGTTTGATGCTGTCACCCTGGTCAAATAAAGAAGACACAGAAATGGGTTTAACTGTAACATCAAGAGGGGAAAACAGCTAAAGTCAAATGTGTCTGGAGCTGTGGGTGTTTATTGCTGTTTATGTATTTGGATTCTTTTGGGTTGTTCATTGTTTTGTGGACCGGCAACTGCTGTCGCCCAGAGCCTCAGCCAACCTCGGCTGATGTTTTGACATTCCCTTCATCTCCTGAACCTCCCCAGACCCCTATTGTCCTCAGGCTGTATTCACAGCTCAAACCTTACCTCAGAGTGCATGAACACTCAGCATTCCTGAACCCCTCTCGTGCTCCCTAATCAAAGCCTCAACTCAGTGCTCTAACGCCCAAGCTTCACTTCAGAGCTCCAGAGCCTGTGTGCCACCTGCTGCTCCCCCAGGGCCACCTGTTGTACCCTCCAGCCAGCTGTAGTTTTCACACAGGAAATCCCCAGAGTCTGCCTCTGAGTGCTTCCTTTAGAGACTTCTTCTGTTCTTCTGGACTACCATTACTTTGCACGTGGGTCCTATTTCTACACAAAACAGGACAGTTTCAGTCCAAAATTGAAATAGCTTAAGCATGAATAGCTTTAAGCTATTCTTAGTTTTAGCATGAATGGTTCCATGTCCTGCGACAGACTGGCGACCTGTCCAGGGTGACCCCGCCTCTCGCCCGGAACGCAGCTGGAGATAGGCACCAGCACCTCCCGACCCCGTTAGGGAGAAGGGTGACCGGAAAATGGATGGATGGATAGTTCCATGTCCATTGACCCTATAATCCCAATGAAATCCTTTGTTTCTGGTTTCATAAACCTCAGTGTGCGCTTTAAGAGAATCCCTGTTTGGATTTGTAAAAGTAATTTAGATTTTGAAAGGCAGAGGAACCAATGAAGTCCATGGAACAAGCTTTGTAATTTAATGCTAATAGGAAGCTACGAAGAAGGTGCTAACTTTCACGTCATTAGCAGCCAACGGTGAGGTAACATCAGCATTTTCATGGTGCTTACAAATTGTTAGCATTTTGTCTGTTTACTATTGGGAACTCAAGATCTGAAACTGTGTTATCCTCACTGTCATCTTCATCTATTGTTTATTGCATCTTTTTATATTTTAAACTTCTGCTCACCCTTCCATATGGCAACTTGCAGCTCTCGAGGGCATTCTCAATTCTCTTTCTGTCTGACGAAAACAGCCGGCCAATACTGCAACAGAAAAACACACAACCTGAGTTAGAACCTTTAACAAAGTTAATTAAATAAACCTCAGTAAAAGTTCTTCTACCTTTATTTTACCTGCTCAACTGGCATAAATCCCTTTTGAAAAATATCTTTGCATCTTTAGAACTCTTGAATTTTGTAGAACTCCATCCTTCCTCCTTTACCGTTCCAAGACACCAGCTGACCTTAATTTGCTTCTAAAAAGCAGCTTTTCTTCATGCAATGTCTTATGTGCCTCATAACTCCGGCACTGGTTGATTACCAGGTCAGTGCTGAATTAGGTACCTCCACGAATAATGTCCCTGTTTTTGCTTCCCCAAGTGCACATGGAATTAGGTTTAATCTTGGAACCAAGGGACACGAAAGAGCAAAGTTTAAGTTTGTGAGTGTCTCTGCAGATTTTCTCAGGCTATTTCTTCACATTTACAAGTCTCTGTGCCTAAACCCTAATGTTCAGACACAGAACACAGACTGACGATGACAAAAGTAATCATGAAGATCTTACTTTTTCACAGGAATTTTTCCCTCTCCATTTGGCTGAAGAGTTAGCCTGACATACCTGAAACAAAGAGAAAAGTATTGAAACATTTTGACAATTTGTTGAGTTCTAACTGTATGCTTTGATAAGCCCTGTTGGGATTTTATGAGATTACATTTTTCAACAAACAACAGTGCGAAATGTGTGACCGGTCATTGTATTAGTCCTCCTGAGTGAATATGTTGTAGCATAAGCTTTTAATGCATTTAAGGCTGAATTTTTTGGGGTATGTCTTTACTATCTTTATCCATCTTTACCCATCAACAATCACAGGTTGCAATTAGCATGAATGCCAAAGAGTTCAGCTCACTTTTTATCTGACAGGACTTCCTTCTTTCTCACAGTTGCTGTGTCTTCAGTGAGTTGTAGAAAACCGCATGAGTTTAGATGTGTAGATGTATAGACAGGTGTGCAGAGTTAAAGTGTGTAAGCAAAGGGTTTTTTTTGTTGTTATGTTCACATGAATCAGGTGTTTTGAAAAATTACAAGCCATAATTATTGAAAATGCCAGTTTCATGTTTTCAGTAACTGCGTCCCAAATAGGCGGAGCTTGTTGCTCCAACACCTGTATAAGACGTCTCCTATGATGACTATCTCATGTGTTTACATCCATCATTGCCAGGATTTTTTATGACTTATGGCGTTTACAAGCTTATTTAGATGTGACTATAAATGTATATATAAAAGAAAGACAGAAAAAATTTTTTACTTGGACTATTTTGCTAAGCGCTTCCCTTTGATATTAAGATAAATGAAAGTGGTTTAGAGAAAATGGTTCAATTCTCATGTCACTTTTTTGTAATTTATATAGTCATAAACTAGTTTTATGACTCTTTGTGCCTCTAGGATTTAAATGGTGACAGGATGAGAACATCAGGTTACCCACAATTTATCCACAGTGTATCACATCAGCAATAATTTTGCTAACAAAGTTTTTAAATATTTTTCACCCATCTATTGACTTTCTCCAGTAATGTGTGTGCATGAGTGCGTGTGTGTGTGTCCAGCCTCACGCTTTCAGCAGACTGTGGTCTCTATTGAGATTGTGACTCAGCAAGTTAGTAGCCAAAGAAAACACCTCCTCACACCACAACTGTAAAACAAAGAAAAGAACAATCACACATTTTATCTTCATGGTCCTAAATATCATGATCATCGCTAACTTTCCCAGAAACAGGACCAGCTCCTTACTTTGGCTTCGTCCTCCTGCGAAGCGATGAAGTTCAGTTGGCCAACGTTGACCAGGTCTGAGGCGGTGACTACGGTAACCATGCGGTTCTCCAAACGACCAACGAGGTTTCCCACATCAAGCAGCTCCCGCAGCTTGGCTTCCTGTCAGAGGACACAGAAAGAAAAATGTTAGCTGAATTGGATTCAAAGTGATGATGGTGGTTTTAGAAAGATTACTGTAAACATTTAAGCAATAAATAGATTTAAAAATAGATCACTCACCAATTAATTTAATTTATTAGACAAATTTGGAAAACTGATATTTTTCTTAAGAATTACAAAAATTTTAATACATTTCTAATGATTGTTCTGTTTTTTTTTTATTACAAGACTATTTGGAAACTTCATTATACAGAAGAACCAAACAATTGTTTTTCTTAAGTAGAAATACAGAAGTTTCCTTCACATAGGATGGTAAAGCATATGTTGTAAAAATTGCACATGATCTATTTAGTTTAAAAAATAAATGACAAAACTTACAAGATAAAAAAATCAGACATATCATGAATTAGCCTTCAAGTAAAGACATTCATAAAAAACACATGTAGGCCAATCTCAAGAGTTATTTCGAATTTAACTTCAAATATGACAAAAAATGAATGAATAAAACATTAGCTTTTCCGCAACATTAGCAGAAGCCTCACTGGGCAAGGTCACTAACACTGCACAGAGAACCAAGAGGCAAACAGAAAATTCAAATGCAAAAGTAAATAGCAATAGAAATACAGTTCAGGACAAAATGTTATACTGAGGGGAGACGAAACAGGCAGTGGTACCTTGGGAGGTTTGGTGCTTCTACCAGTTCTGACATCCTTCACATAGGTCAGGTCCAACAACTCTGTGTCCTAATGATAACACAACCAAAACAAATCAAACACACACTGCTGCTACTAAAGCCACATTAGTAGCATTAAATTAAATCTTCCGTTTATTGCGCATCTCCCCGCAGTGCAGTGGATTTAACTAATCATGTAGGGCCGGTCAAAGACTGCCTGAGGCCTCGAGCAGAATAAAAACATCAGCACCTCTTAGAGCTTCTGTGTTAGATTTTGTGAAATCTGGGAGAGAGGGAGAAGTTTAATTGGCCAACCTAAAAAACAATCAGTCATAATTGGAGTTTTTACTAATTTGTATTTGTGAACAAACAGAGCTTATGTCAAACATTAAACTTGCCAGCTCATTAAAATCTTAAATTTGAATGTTAAACAAGTTATCGTCTTTCAATTTATGTATGCTGAAACCATTAAATCAAATTCAGCAGTATTGATAATCTCAAGAAACAAACGTTACATTTCTATATCTGTGGTCTGCTTTAAAATATTAACATTTATTGGGCCCCTGAAGCCCTGGGGAGTTGTTGACTTAATTAGGATTAAACAGAAGTGCAAATAATTGATTTTTCAATTTGTTGCTTTTAAGGCTAGTTGTGGATTTAAATAGCGTTTCACTGGTGGCGTATTCCCACAACAGTAATATTTTTACATTTCCTGTCAACTTAACATCTTTTGATACAAAAACACGCTGGACCGCATCGGTGCCCCGACCACTGGGCTTAGCAGGTTTTCCTGGGGGATACCATGAAATAGCAACTACTGTAGCAACTATAGTTACCTCAACGTTAAGAACAATGTCCAGTTTTGTTTTGTTTTGTTTTTTTAACAGACCTTTTGCCACAGTGGGGGACAGCTCTTCAAATGTCATTTTTTCTTTTGGCAAAGAGTTAATAAATCATCCAATTTCAACCTAAGTTTCAGGAGTAACACAAATATATATATTATAGTTTTTAGTGGCAACACGTCACATTATTTTTCAGAAAATTACATAGTGTTTATGTTTTATTGCAAAAAAAAATAAAAAAATGAAATACAAAAAAGCAAACCAATTTTTATAGTAATTTTACCTGAAAATAATACTATCAATATGACGAGCATGCTGGTTGCAATAAAAGACTAGATTTAGTCAAAACTGTTTGTTGGTTGCTTCCAAGATGGAAGTAACCATTAAAAGACTCACAACAACTGTGCCAGAAGCTACAAGTCTCCTTTTTGGGCATATATATGGACCCAGAAATACCCTGAAACACTGTTCTGCTCATCATTTTGTATAAATGTTTAAAATATCTAACACGGTAAAATGTTAAGTCTGCTTTACATGTGTAAAATTTTACTATTGCGTTACTTTTGCAGCAAACAAAAGAAAAATAAATTGAACATTTTTTATGTAAGGAACATTCAACTGTGTAATATTAAAAAAAGCCCAAAATGATTGTTAATGCAATTTACATTTAATTAAGCTAATCAGAATGAGTAACAATTACTGATTAACATGAGTAATGATTGATGATATATATATGATTAAAGGATGACTTAATAACTCATAAACATTCATTTTAAAACCTTTTGTTCTTTGGTAACGGATTATCATGGACAAGGCTTTATATTACTTGCATCAGGTGTTAGTGTGGGTTTCTCACCTTGTTTTGGTCAGTCCAGAAGAGGTAAAATCCATGAGGATCCACATGTAGAGTCACTGGAGTAACTGTTGACAAATCCTAGAAACATATAAATGTATGGAGTGAGTGACAAGAAGAAGAGGAGCCTTTATGCAGAAAACATTTTAGAAGTGAAAGAAATATTTTAAAAAATCCTGATAAGTGTCTCATCACACAGATCACTGCTTACTACTATGCAAATTATGCAATCAGTCCACCTGCTCTGGTGACACAAACTGTGTTGACTCATCAGTGTTAGAAGATGATTTTACTAGAAACTAGCATAAACTTCTGATGACACAACTCATTTGAGTGCATTCCTGATCAGCTAGCTTCCCATGGCAGCTTCCAATTAGAATCACATCCAGCAGAATCACATCTGCACATCTAATATTGTTCACACTAACATTGTAGCGTTGTCTACCGAACAATAGAATTATTCGTCACTAGTTCAAAAATTAAAAGTTGTGTCTTCATCTGCATTTAAAAATGTTATTCTTTCTTGTGTAGTTATATAAAAAGCATTTAACTTAGAAAGTTATTTTCAAATGGAGCACAGCATCAATTGTTATTATTAAGAAATTAAGAACAAGAAAAGGAAGAAAAATTGACCATGACCTTTTACATGTAAGAAAGCTGTTTAGTATGCATCTGTAAGCAACATCTACATTCCTACTCACATAAACACACATTGGGATGCCACATCGTCTCCTTATGTAATAAAGTGATGACCTCTCACTGCAAGAATTAGCATGTTACAGTCGCTTAGCTAATTTAGATTTCTTTTTTTTTTGTGCTTAATTTAACTTTGTGTTTTAAGAAATATCTTTATATCTGTTTTAGGAATGTTTGTAAAGGATTCTAAAAGTAATGTTGATGTTGAGCCCAGGAAGAATAGTCTCTGATGTAGTAGAGAATAATGGGGATCCTTAAATTAAGAAATAAACATTCTTAGTTTGTTGTTTGCAGCGCTGCATGTTTGGCCAGTGGTTCTCTCTGGTTGCTCTTACTTCTTTTTGTTTTTTACTTTTGAACAGTTGTAATTGTGTAGCCAAAATCCCAGAAGAGTTGAAAATGAGGCTCTTCCATCAATCAAAAAGGGCAAGGACCTTATTCCCTACTTCTAACCATAGGGCCACACAGATTTAAGTTGCAAAAGCAAATGAGGTAGATTAGCAGTGCTAGAACACGTTACTGTGGAATATCGTCTTTGTTGCCGGGATATTGGCTGTTTGCATGTCATGACTGTCATACAGCAACAGTCTTCAGTCAGAGGCTTCAACAGATTTGTTGCAAGACTGACTGCTACCCAAGATTTTTTTCTCCACATACCAGCACTCTCCATGACCCCACGACCGTATGATATATTTATATATGATGGGATATATAAATCAGTCAACATTTTACAATAAACACAGCAGAGATTGTAAATTGTCCAAAACGACAATGTGTGTATCTCCAGTTAAGATATTTCTATAGCTGAGCTTTGGGAGATGTGTAAATTATTTAGGATGTTCTTTGAAAAGGTCATGTTATTTGCTTTTGGAGCCTCTTAGCCAATCACAGCATTGCCTACAAGAGGAAGTAGAAACCATCTGCTGTAATGATAATATCAAATACTTCAGCATCCTGATGCATACACACACGTGCACACGCACACACACCCCCCCCCCACACACACACATATATATGTTGCTAGATACATGTATGTATGTATCTAGCAACATCCTATGTTGCTTGCCATACCAGTTACCATAGCGACTGGACAGCGCTTTTCCTCATTGTCAAGGCTATATACTTCAGCATACCAACACACTCTCAGGCATAACTCTACTAATGTGTACATGCACACACACGCACGCACGCGCACACTCAAAGACATGCCAATGGATTCTGCACCAACAGGTTGCCAAACAGTAGCTGACTGCAAATGCAGTTAACACCATCAGTCCTATCTGGCGCGGCGCGCCAGATAGGACTCAATCAACTCAATCAACAAATGAACAGTAAACACATCTGACAGCATGGCACATTTCCTGCTCTTCCTCCTCATTTTTCTCACTCTCCATATTAATTCGCTTGGACTGAATTCAATGAAATTCCTAAGTCACTTCATAAACAAAGTACTCAATTCCCCACCGTGTAGGAGAAAGATATGTAAAGAACTTAAGGAGGTTGTCGGGGTACTGGGAGAGAGGGTCTGCATTCTTACCTCATCCCATTTAATGAAGTTGCTTCCGTTCCTCAGGGTGTGTGAGACGCAGGGAGGCTGGAGTTTCAGTGCGTGGACCCCCGGCTGAGCACTCGCCATGGCTTCACGCACACATTCAAACACACGCTCGCTTGCTGGAGATGCTCAGAGTCAAACGCCAGGATGGTACGTCTCAAGCATCTCCGAGGCGAAACTCTTCAGAAGTCACAAGCTCTGCTGCTACAGCCGCATCCCGTCGTCCTCCCGCTTCTTCACCGCTCACTCATTTTTCTTTTCTTATTTCCGTCCTTTTCTCTCTCTCTCTCTCTTAGCTCTGCCTCTCCTCCTTCCTCACACCTCTCTCTTTCTTCTGCCTCCCTCCCTCCGCGGGCTCGTCATCTCCCTCTCTCCCCTCTGTTGGTGCTGCATCTCGCGGAGAAACAGACTGAAACAGATGCCTTCGTGGGAGACAGGATGCGCGCGCGTGCGGGTAGAGAGCGCGTGCGCGTCCTGCCTCCACAAATTGACTCATCGGCGACATGCGCACAATGGCAGCTTCCCACAGATGGGGGCGGAGGGAGGGATGGGAGAAAGGTAGAAGATAGTGAGTGAAAAGGAAAAGAAAAAAAGATAAAATTGAGGAGGAAAAAAAATAAGACAAAGAAGACGAGTCGGAGTCACGTGAGGTCAGGTCAGGTCAGGTAGCAACCGTACCATGCGGTACGGTTGCTCAAGTGTGCAGACATGCCCCATCCCACTCATATGTGCTTTGTTTACCACAGGCTTTAATCCGGTTCTAAAACAGCTTCCTCTCCTCTGGGAAGACTGTCCATCATATTCTGACACCGCGCTTCAGGGATTTGTTCCTAGTGAACATTAATGGCCCTTGTCACAGATGACAAGAAAAAAAAACAATGTCACACAGAGTTAGTAAAGATTCCGCTGAGGCCAGGTTTCAGTTGAGGATGACTAAAGAGTTTTTATTTTTGTTTGTTTGTTATTTTATGTTAGAGAAGAACAGATTCTATTTCACAGTAAACTTGATAAATGTTTTAGGTCAAGCAAATAAAGCAGACTGTTTTTAAACTCACAGTAAATGAACCTGCCCCATCAGAATGATCTGCCCTGCTTAGGGTGCTTTCACACCTGATAGTCCAATGGAACTTGGTTTGACTGGTAATCAAAACTGCAACATTTCTTACATTTTCGGTTTCACACAGCAACAAGGGTGCACTCTGAATTAGGTCAATCAAACTGTCATGAAGAAGTCCAATAAATGTGTTGCATGTTGGCAACTAAAATCGGATTTGGGTCAAATTTGTCAGCGGTGTGAACGCAGGCTAATTACTGAATCACAAACATGAGAGCTTTAGAAGTTGGTTAAGGATCTTTTATGATCTCCTAGCTGAAATATCAATTGCATTAATAATGACGGTAGGCCAGCCACTCCTGAAAGATTTCAGGAGTCTGTCTGTCTGTCTGTCTGGTGGTATATTTCAAATAATTCTGTACAGTTCGCTAAAAACTGGGACAAATAAAGTGTTTGTTCCTTTAAATAATATAGCTAAAACAGGGAGGTGGTGCAGTGACGAGTCAGATAAATACATGGGATTTGTGAAGCATGAGTAACAGTTAAACACGGTTAGAGCTGAATAAGGATGTCTAAGGACACAACATTGTCTGTAACATCAGCTCCTGCATGTTGTGTTTAATAATTAGTGGTTGGCTCACATCCAGTTAGACTTTCTTTCCACCATCTGCGATAAAATTTCCAGTCAGAGTCTTTCAAAGCAGATAGACAAATTCTTATTGAAATAACTCTCTATTTATTACACAAGCAACGTTAATGGCAGAATGAAAATGCTTACTGATGCACTGAAATATCCAATTAAAAGGAGCAATCATATACTATGGGAGCTTAGTTGTTAATTGCTCACAGAGACACTGCTATTAAGGAGAACTGGAGAACGGTAGGAAATAGAAAGGTTTTAATAGAAAAAAAGCTGAATATTTTTATTCAGAGTTGAGTATTTAAAACCTAACACCGCCTTGTTTATTTTTCGGGGGGCAAAACTACACTTTTTAAACATCTTAACTTGGTGATGAGGAAATAAAAATATATTCTATTGCTGCTATTTTACAGAGAAAAACAAAAGCAAATAAAGATTCCATGGCTGCACAATGCTTTGTGAAATAATTACACATTACAACTACAAGCTACAGAGTTTTGGTTTCATCATAATTTTGTGAGATGAACTAGCTTGGAAGATAAAGAACTCAGAGTTTGGTTTTTAAACTTATATTACCATCACAAATCTGAAATGACTGAAGTCAAGGATTTGAAGGCAGGATTTGATCCCCGCCGCAAATCATTTGAAGTTTCGAAAAGTCGCCCTTTGAGAGATTTCTTCCTAATGTATTCTTAAGTTATCTAACCTATTTAAAAGAAAATGCAGTTTGGGTACCTGAAATGCTATTGTGTGGCATTTTCAAAGCAGTCAATCCAGGAAGACTATTCATTTTCCTAGGCGTTGATTGGTCAAACCCCGAAGAACGAAGATAAGGACGACAATGGATGTTACCAACTACTGTCCTGCTACGACAGTTTCTGATGTGTCTTTATAATGCATATTAATGCATATTCAGTGTTAAATCATTGAAACAGGTAGTTATAAGTATTTTTTACAAGCCAGCTGGATTTTACTAAAAGTGAACTGTGCATGTATGTGTGCAAATCAGTTCCTTATAAATTGTTGAAGTGTTTCATATTTTGGAAAACATGTTAATTATACTAGACATTTTTTTTTCAGCTGACTTAAGAATCTTCCAAGCCTCAATATTGGCATGAAGACAATGTACCGCACAATTAATCAGCCACACCTGTTTGACTTCAACATGCAGCGCTCATAAGTATTGATGAATAACTCGCAACATAACAATCTGAAAACTTACAAAAGACCATTATGCAGCGACGCTGTATGATAAACTGATGCAGAGGGCCGCTTTACCAGCCTGCTTCCGCCTACACACTCACACTTGAGTGCATGAAAAGACACGTGCAGAGAAACTCGTGTTGCCATGACACTGAGAGTTTGTGCCCGTTGCAGCTAATCAGCTCAGACGATAATATTTTAACAAACATACAGTATAAACATGTTAGTTCAGATTATGCTGACTCTTCAGGACGAAAATAGTCAGAGAAAAAAACACAAATTACAAGTAATCTGAATTTTTAATCTCAGCTCACGGGTCTGAAATAGGTTACTGCTTGTGGCAACATGCAGAAAATGTAGACTTAAAAGTTAAAGTTAGGATTCAGGAAACCTGAACAGCACTAGTTCTGTGGGAAGAGTAGACAGCACAGCACAGGTGATCTGAGGATGCAAGAAAAACAGAGGGATGAGTAAACACTCTGCCTTTCACCCAATATCCTTAAGTCATTTAAATCTGTCAAGTTGTCATCATGTGTTGGACAATGCATAGTTCCCACAAGACTGAATTTGAAGTGATCTGCACCATCTCAGTAGGCAAACACAGGTCAAACTAAGGCTTCAAGTCCAACAGAAAGACGGAATGTTGAAACTCTTGACCAATGTGCAAGAGAAATTTATATCAACAAAACATGAGACAGAGAATGGAAACATGTCAGACAATGAGTACAAGCTGTCTCCTATTTCCTACTGTGACAGTTCACTACTTAGTGAACACAAAGACATCATGAACAGCATCGCAGCCTGAAATCCATGGACTCATGCAGTGTCTCGATGGCTTTCTAAAAAATGTATGAACTCTTCATTTGAATGTCAGGGATCTGGTAACTGGCAGAATGAGTCCATAGGCTACATGTCCCTCTTAGCTTGCAGATCAAAGCTGTTAGCTAAGAAGATTGCTCGTTCAGTAATAGGTACTACAGTAAATATCACTGAAATTTATCTTAGCATTACACAGAGGTGGGTAGAGCACTCAAAAACTGTCATCAGGTAATTGTTGTAATGTACCTGTCCTGTTCATAGGTTAGGATGAAGTGAGAGGTCGTTCTAAGCTTGTGGTTTGTTAACTGTTGTCATAACTCCATAGCAACTGCCTACTAAGATGGCTGTCAGTTTCAAAGTTCCTGGAATGTGACATGAAAACTATGTGTTGGGTTCAGTTTGATCTGAGTTCCACCCTCCTGTGTGTGGAGCTGTTTTGAATTTAGTCCGTGTCAGATACCCGTTACTTGCTCCACGGCTAGTTCCTTGGTGCTTCCCTTTGTGTGATCATGGGTTATGTACTATTCATCTTAATTTTTGTTTTGTCATTAAAAATACCTCTTCACCTCATCGCCTGTATCCTACCTGTGTTTGGGTTCTACGGTCCCACAAAACAGAACACCAGTAAGAGTCAAATTCCATTCAGTTTGTGTATGACCTAATTTTTGCGTGCTCATATTGATTTTTCACTATATTTTCTTAATTGAAACACTAGATTTGATGAAAGTATCACACCAAATTAAAATGCAGAGTTTGTTTTAATCTTCTGGGCAGACTTTCTACAGAATTGATGTTTTTAAGTATTGCAGTGACATAATTCACCCTTCCAACCTGCATTCTCTTATGTCTTAGATGTGCTCCACAAAAAAGAGGCACAAATAATTTTCCTTGAATAATTTAAAGACAAATACTGCAGCTGACTGGATCTAACTTTGGAATGTGTATTAAGATCTAATTAAGATCTAATATAAGATTTTGAGTGTCATTTAAATGTCTGTTTTGACTGACTCCTTTAAAATCTTCATTAAATCTAATAAACATCTTGACTGTATTTTGTCCCAACATAACCTGAATGTACACAAAATTAGTGGTTTCCTCTCAAACTCGAGCGGCAGGTTTGTTGTTTGAAAGATGATCCTACCGCAAAAAATGTTTAACCATAGATATTGTATGTATGCTGTTGGTATTTGTAAAACATTTTCCATTCATTGCACAGTTTTATACCAACTCCCCGTTTTCTGCCTCAAACAAATACCATAAAATACATGAAGGTTTGTGGATATATTGTGACGGAATGTGAAAAAAAAAAAAAAAAACAAGGTGGTGTATTCTGAGGTTTCAGTTTGTTTCATACTCTCATGTTGATATCAGTAAACATCTTTAGTTTGTTTTTTTGCTGAATATAGATTTTTTCCCCCTTTAAAGACTCGTCATATCACCAGGTCTCTGAGCTGTCACATCACAAGATGGTCATAGACCATCCTGACCATCCTATAACATTGTTCAATCAAAGCACATGCTATGTAACTCGCCACACACTGAGGTATCAGCAGGACTCGGCAAAGAAACATCCAAAATATTTCCATACATGTACACAAACACACACACGCACTCACAAGTCAAGACGCTCCTGCAGCCCACACACTGGCAGTCACACAGACAAGAAGCAGAGGCGCACATGTGCACACACAAACAGACGCATGCATTAACACACACCAACACTTGCACACACCCTAGTCTTTACCAGAGGATGGATCTCCGTGCTGGGAGCTTATATAAGGGGGAGTGGGAGGCTGAAAGCTATTTCAGGACCTGAAAAAATGCAAGTGTGTGTTTGTGTATGGCTTTAGTACCCATATGGATTTCTTACTGGTGCTGCGTTATGAGTATAGGCCCACTCTGAGGTCTGTTAGCGCTCTGATTCACTGGGGTTTCGTAAGAGGTCAAGTTTGAAGTGAAGTTTGGCTCAGAAGCTCTGGCAGCGCTGAAGGTCTACGTACCTACAATGTGTTCACCCATGCCCACACACACACACACACACACACACACACACACACACACACACACACACACACACACACACACACACACACACACACACACAATTCCATCGCACAACAATCTCAGAAGTCTGCGTAGCAACTGGAAACTGCCCAAATGTTGGCCTGTTGGAGCTCCAGACAGATTAAGTGCATCCAGATGGTGGGTTAGCAGCATCTTTCACAGCTCTGATAACAGCCTTTCTAAACCTTTTAATTGCAGTTGTTGTACAAAAGTCTCTTTCTTCAAGCCGAACCTGGACTGCAGAAACTGAAGTTGCTGTGACTGCAAGTTGATGCGAAAGACAAAGAGCTGTGGATGTAGACTGGTGCACCACTTCAGACAAGGTTGGTCCTGATGAGCCGTGACTTCTGCTGCAAAGGTGTTGGTCTGTTAATTTGTTTTACTAAAGCTGATGTGAAGAAAGATTATTGAAAGTTTAAC
The DNA here is from genome assembly GCA_911649635.1 of Poeciliopsis gracilis. Taxonomy (NCBI): domain Eukaryota; kingdom Metazoa; phylum Chordata; class Actinopteri; order Cyprinodontiformes; family Poeciliidae; genus Poeciliopsis; species Poeciliopsis gracilis. The sequence goes on along the minus strand of CAJVRI010000452.1, from coordinate 839,933 downwards.
AGATTTTTTTTGTGACAAATAAAAATCTGAAAAGTCATTGTTTTGCAAGTCACAAGCATAGTTAATAATTATATCAGTAAAGGTGTTTTCACATCTCAATCGTCCAGTAGATTCTGAGCAAAACTGCAACATTGATTACTTTTCCAGCTGGTGCAGTTGACTTTAATCCTACACTGTCAAACGGACCAAACATTTTGAAAAACCTGTTCAGAGAACCACTGAAGGAAACAAGATGAAAACACCTGAAGACACTGAGCACAACTTTCTTCATCACGAAATGTAAGTGAAAAATAGAGCGGCACCAGATTTTAGAGGATTTCTCTTTCATCTTTGATAAATGAACTTGAGCGATTTTTTCTGCTGGCAATAGACTTGTGCATTTGTTTTGGTTGTAGTTACACATAGTGCCCCACTGTAGTCCACTTCCTGCTTTTGAAGCGTAACACTTGTGTCAAATGTTTTTCCTTCCACAAGCTATTCACAATAGGTTATTTCGAACTTGTGGAACTGAGTTAGATTTGTAGGACAAATCATGCATACAGGTTTTTCTATGTGCCCAAAAGTTTTCTAGAATTGAGATGATGTCTTTGTGATGGCCAGGCCAACACAAAGCTTTGTTCTCGTAAGCGACTTTTGAACCACTGGGTTGAATGCTTAGGATCATCGTTCATTTGGAAGACCAATCTGCTGGCAAACTTTACCTTCCTGATGTTTTTAGATGCTGCTTCAATATTTCTACATATTGGCACACTTGAGTTTTCCAACTGGGGAACAATATAGCAATATAGAACATGTCTGTTCTGTTCTATGAAAGCCTTTAGGTTAGTCTTATTCCCAGCTTTCACAAACACTTTTGAGACCATGTTCAGCAGAACCAAGCTTTCTTCAGGTCTGGAAGAAACAGGATTTGTCTAACTTGATGCCAGAGTGACCGAAGGCAGGAAGCTGGAGGGAGGTGCTGACATAAGCACACAGATCTAACGTTTGTTCTTGTCGGTGTGATTCAGCCAAAGTGTGGGTTCTGGAGAGCTGAGCTAAGAAATGCAAAGTCCTCGCCTTCACTAAAACCATCCAAATCAGAGGATTTAAAAAAACAAAACAAAAACTGGCTGTTGAAGAAGCTTAAGAAGAAGCCTGAGGTCATCAAAACACAAATGGACCCTGGAGATCGGTGTTGAGAGCGAAAGCACCAAAATACTCCCCAAGAGGATTCATGCTTACAGAACCGGGGGCAGCAAGAAAAGTCACTGAAGACAATTAAAAATGCAATAAAACTTCTTCTTCAAGTAGAAATCCTTGTTTTTCTGCATAACTGTTATGAGTATCAAAAATTTTGGCTGGAAGTCCTTTAAGGTGTTTTGGGTTCTTGCTAAGATCCCTTTTGAAATCCAGCATTTTTGCAGCTTCTCAGTGTGTCAGTTTAGCTCATGTTTCTGCTGTGCATATTTTAATCTGGAGAGACTCAGACTAACAAAAACTGTGATTAAAAAGTTTATTAACATCAGTGAATTAAAGTTCTTTGGTGCTCGGTCCCTGGCGGAAGGCATGCTGTGAATTGCAGTGAGCTTGGATGAGCATTTCCGATGCTGATTAGGGATGACTTTCCCCCTGGTGGTTGAGGTCAGAGAAGGGATGGAGGCCTGACGAGCCAGGAGCATGGAGGTGGAGAAGGGGTGGAGGTGGGTTGAACAAAGTGGATGATGCCATGAATGAAGGTCCTTATAAAAGGAAGCTTGATCGATGATTGGCTGAGACGGGGCATGGTCCGACGCTGATGGGCTGGATGAATGTGATGCAGTGATTGGATGATGCAAGTGAGTGAAACCTTTGGAACTTTAGTTCAGAAAGATAAAAGTTTTAGTGTAGTGGTTAGAGCGGGTGAGGCTATTGACCGATCTGAGTTCGACTCCCAAACTCTGTTTCTTTGCCACATGTCTTTCCCCACTTCCTGTCGGATTACTGTGGAATGAAGGCCACTAGTGCCACAGAAATTCATTTAAGAAATGCCTCTAAGTTTCAAAAGTACGCAGCAAGAAGAAGGCATTAAAAGGCTTCAAGGTGAAGAATAATCAGAGCTAAAACAGGATCAGAGAGTGGAGTATGGAGGTTTGAGTTCAGCTTCTCTTTCATGCCTTGCTGACAACAGTAACATCCAAGCGGCCCCCACAGCTTGCATCACACATCTCACTCAACTCCACTCACACCCACCAAGGACTTTCACAGAATCCCACTAGCAACACCCACATCCACTCAGCGCCCCAGCGATCACCACTCCCTCCATTTGATCATCTATGCAGTCAGCATTAAAGACTGAATGGTGAAACCTTTTGTGACACCTCAAAAGGCTGGATAACAGTGGTCTCAGTAATAGGTATGTCTTCATTTCTGAAATTCTAACTTCCAGTTTCTGAAGTGCCTTAAATGGGATTGTTTACTTGGGTAGGGATAGGAAGGATGGTCAGAACTTGTGAGGACAGAGGTGAACTTAATTGCAAGCTTTGAGTTCAGAATGTCCCATAGTTCAGGCCTAAGTCTAATTTACAATCTGTGGCAAGACTAAATATCGGTAGTTGTGATTCCATTATAAATGTATGAAATACTTTGCTGATATTACGCTAATGTTGCAGAAATACAATTTCGCAATTGTAGTGTTTCCAAAAAATAAGAAACGCAATTAAAATCACACCTGAGTAAGTTTGTTCAAGCAATAAGTCCTTAAAAAACAGTCCTCACCATCATCCTCCTACAACATTCAGTTGTAAATCACAACTGGTATGATGTGAAAATGGTGTTTCCATTGCAGTATACCTATTTCTACTATTTCTACTAAAGGGAGATGAAAACATGTTTTCCCAATAAGTTCTGATGTAGCAAACTTTACCGTCTACTGTTGGGTCTGTACCTTACCAGGGAAACAAAAGTCCCTCTGGGGCATTTCTACTCCCTCAGGCTTGGACTAGAAATGTCTAGTTCAGTCTTGCTTTTTAATATAATGATTAATGATATTTTTGATAATATAGATTTTACAATTAGCAAAGCATTATATGCAGATGACTATAGTCCAAGCCTTGGACTAGAAATGTCTAGTCCAAGCCTGTAGCATAGAGGAGAGGATTCTCTCCATGTTTATGAGATGTGTGGCCCATGCTCATTTCCAACCTCTACTTTTTATTGTTTATTAGGGCATTGCTTTCGTCAGCAGTTGACAAAAATGTATATTTTGCTTAGCCTGGTTAATTGTTCTAAATCAATAGATGAAAACATGCATTATTCGCTTTTCGTTCTTGCAACATTTTAAAAGTTTGCTCAAAAGCCACATGACAATTGGATGACAAACATTGCTAAAGACTGTTCACAGATTACACGTCTGATTGAGCTTAGGCTATTTTGAGAGAAAGAACAGGCAAAAGCTGGAAGAAACCAATTCTGATAGACTTCCAGCTGCATCTGCAATGAAAGTTGGTTCTACTACATTAATACAGTGGGGGCTGAATAAAGGCAAGCTGTACCGAACCTTCAACTCCCTGTTTGAGTGTGTGGGTGAATAAAAAAAAACAACCTTTCTTTCATGCTGCTGCATCTAGATGGTGCTGACCAGGAGCGCTGCCTGCAGGATATTATCGGAGGGTGCGCACAATACTGCCACTGCACCTGACCCACACGAGCACAACCAAGTGCATGAGGCACAAAAGAAAAAACTGACTTATAGCAAGGATTGTTAGATAACAAAATATCAAATATGTATATTTTTTCTTTTTCTTATAGAAAAATCTAAAGGTAGGCATAGTGCGCACAACTTCAGGTGCTACTGGTGCAGGCAAATGCTGGGGGGAAATGTGTCAGCTTTTCAAAGCAAACTGAAAAGGTGACACATCCTCGGTTCAGACCTCCCAAGTGTCCCAGAGGACTTGATAGGAAGCACTAGAGGAGGTGTGTTTACAAAAAAACGAAACAAAAGAGATCCCTGTGGCCCAATGACTCCAGCACCGAGCAGGGAAATAAGCTGCACTCCAGACTTTTCATTTCCAGCCCGGCTGAGATCTAACATGATTTACCTACAACTTACTAAATTAAAAACAAATAAGATTAAAAACCTCATTAAGAAGCAAACATTTACACCATTAATCACGAGATAAAACTTCTGGCCCTCCCCAAAACAGAGTGAATTATGTTTCTTAATTTAAAATGATAGAACTTCCAAAGGGGCAGTATTGTGTTCTCCAGACAGAACAATTTTATAGCACAATCAACAATCATGTAACAATGTTACCTTGAAATTGGGCCTTTCTCTAATAAACTCCTGCTCTTTCTGAAGCTCTGCCTTCAGTACATAATCACATCGCTCCATTAACCCTTTAACATTTTTACCAGTGTTGCACTTAGAAGTAGTTCATTTCATGAGCTCAGCAAATGCATTGTTTTATCAGGCGTTGGCTTATTTCTGTGTTTAGTCTGAAGGGGCCTTGAAGGCGTAGCCAGGTCCGACTAGTTTTGCATAGCTGAATAGTTGCTATGGAGATTAAAGGATTTCTCACATGGATCAAATAATCAAATCAGGACTGCAGGTGTCTTTTGGATGAAGTAATAGAAACATGATGTAAAGGTCTAAAAGTTGATTTTAAACTGTAGTGCTCCTTTAAAACAAGAAGTCGATTAAATAACAATGTTGCCAATAAATATTATCACTAAAGGCTGTAATCTGGCTCATTTAGGTTTATCGTGACACAGCAGCTTGAGAACCCATGCTGGGACGTCTTTGCTTTTCATGGATTTTGTTTAAAACTCCACTAAATGGATCAGATGTCAGATTTCTGTCTTGGCAGAATAAACTTGGGTTTTGCTCATCCATTCAAATGACAGACTCACCAAAGCAGATTTTCTACTTGTTTTGTTTAATCAGAAATCATCGGCTTACAAAAATTCAGGTTGATGAGACACTGATTCGGTGGACGTTGCATCTGACTAAGAAATAAAACCAGGAAGAAGAACCTGGCAGCTCTGGGCTTGAGGTTGCTGTGTGCGGTTTCTGACGTGGGTGGAGGAAATATTTTTATTTATGTTTGCAGTTTTTTCTCCTCCATGCACGCGGCTCTGGACGCGCCTGCTGGCAGAGTTGCTGTCTCAGGATCTCTGCGATGAAACCATCTGCGGCTTCACTTGCTTCACTGCATGCGTCATCGCCATGGTGACCCATGAAGGTTTGTCACAGCTACTTGTCTTCAGAGCTCCTGGCGACGGTCCATCTACCTGTCTGTTCTACATTCGCTGCGTCTGATGAGCGTCCCCCTGCAGAAGCTTCTTCTGTTTTCTTTTCATTCCTACGGGTGTCTGGGGAGAGGGGGCCATATCCCGGGAGGGAGGGGGAGTATCCCAGGAGGGGGGTGTCGTCATGGAGATCTGGTGTTCAAAACCTTAACAGTCTTGCGGCCATAATGCCAGTAGCTGTAGCCTGATGCTGCTGTGGTCACAGCTGTAATATACCTGCAGAATCAGAAAGAAGATAGTTTTACTTGAAATGACAGTTTTCGTTTGGCTAGATGAGTTTTTCAAATCAAAAGCTCAAATGATACAGGATTCATTAATAAACACCTGTTATACCCGATACACTACTGCCCCTAGTGGCAGTGTCAGAAAAAACATTGTTATAGATCGAAGTGGGAAACAAAATTAGATTTTTTTTTATGAAAAAAAACAACAACATTTTGATACTGAATAAACTTATATTCAATTAAATTACTTCCCCCACAAAGCTGCAACCTTAATTATATTTTAATCCAAATCAGCCTGAATCTCTATAGCGCCAACCAAAAATAGTTCTCAGTTCTCCCCATATTAGTCAATATTTTTTATATTTCTACCCCTGTATTTATGTGGTGTGGTGACACTTCCTATTTAAGACCCACAAAAACACTCAATGAATATCTGGGAACATCTGCACAGTTCCAGATATCATGAAGACACCACATCAAATTTATTAAGATAAGGTTCTGCAGTATTCTAAAAATTATATTATTAAAATGTTCAAAATAATACAGAACATATCAGAAGATATCAGCTTTAAGAGGAAAGTTTAAATGTTTGTGGTTCTGGAAAAAATAATACTTATTTAAAAATATATGCTACTATTTAACCTAAATGCTTGCCTTTTGATTTTTTTTCCAGCTCCCTATTTGGTCTGAGTCAAAATGATTTGAACAAGCAGCATTTATGAGCCTGCCACAGGAGGAGTTGTTTCTGCTCATTTGTTGCTGGTTTTAGTAGAAAAAAGGGAGGAGAGGGTAAAAATTCAAAGGGATGTCTGCAGAAGTCATGTGACATTTACCATAAACACTGCAGCAGGACGCTGTCTGTATAGTGGAAGACTGGAGCAGCCAGAGAGGCCGCAACGAGGAACAGCTGGATGGCCGTGTTTACCTGAACAAACAGTTATATACATTTTCAGTCAAGGTCACCTTTATGAAGAAGAAATGAAATGTTTGTTCCAGATTCAGCAACATTTTTAGCTTTCCGTAAATAAGAAGGAAAACAGAGTGAACACAGTTTCAGAGTTAATGGAGTTCATGAGGTTTTTTCTCAGATATAAAGGTTTAAAGGTAGCTCTCACCTTACTGAAGAGTGTGGGTTTTAGCTGAGCTGTAGTGTAGCAGGGGTTAAAAAACTTACTGAGGGTCACCTGGACAACACAAGAAAGAAAAAAAAATATAAGGGCCGATATGCTCTTATATGAATATCGGCGTATAAGAGCCATTGTAGATGGAAAAAAAAGAGAATAGATTTCTGCCAAAAATCACCTCATATTTTAAAATTCATCTGAGTATTTTCTAAACAAACAAAAACGGAAATTTTTAAGTTTGAAAAGTTGAAAACCTAGAAAGTAAAATTTTAAAATTAATCTCACAAACGTCAAAATTTCCACAATTTTTCTAGAACACTTCTGAAATTATTCTCAAAATTGAAGTCTTTCTAGGAAGTGTTTAAGTTTTAAAACTCAGAATTTTCTTTGCATTTTCTAGAAGACTTCTCACTTTAATATAAAAAAATTTTTCTAGCAAATTTGACTTTGGAAACTCAGAAATGTACTTTCTAGAAAATGTCTGAAATTAATCTCAAGTCTTTTTTCTTACACATTTTAGACATTTGGAGCTCTGAAATTTCCCAATATTTTCTAGAAAATATCTGAGATTATTCTGAAAAGTTTTTTTTGGTGTAAATATACTCTTTTTTTTGTCTACAATGGTTCTAATACACATCAAAAGTAAGTACATCAATCAGTATAATTCAAACTAGCTGAAACTGTTGAGGCTCCATTGATTTTCCATATGAACAGTGACAGAAAACCACAGGAGCTTTTGATAGAACAGTTTGTCAGAACCAGGCCATCTGCACCCATGTTCTCAGCGGTTCTCACCGGTGGAGGAACGGTCTTGTATCTGACCCAGAAGACGGCAGCTATCAAACCAATGTCTCGAAAAATCACGAGAGCTGTCAGCGGAGCTGAAACAAAACACAGCCGGTTAGACTTGCTGCGGCTCTCACACAGATTCATGGACTGTTAGTGAATGACAGCGTGAGACAGAGAGCAGAGCCGAGGCCCGCTGGGTTTAATACCTGGGATAAGTTCGGCGTAGGTGAGACTCACATATAAAACACTGATGAGGATCTTGTCGGCCAGTGGATCCAGAGCGCTGCCCAGGGCTGACTTCTGAGTGGGCCACGTTCTGGCAATGAAGCCGTCCAGCTGGAGGACACACGAGGACACGGAGACAGGCTTCAGGGTTCTGACTGACCAAACAAATCAACACACTGCATGTTGTCAGATGGGTTCTGTTTGAATGATTTCTTCATCACAACTTCTGGCAGTAATTAGACCGGAATTCACTTTTTTTGGGGCTAATTCTTCTTTTTCGACTTTTCTCATCCCTACTGTTGGATATTTATTTTCTCTGGTTTTGGATGGTGTGGAGCTGGAAGGATTTTTGTTCTTAATTTTTATTTTGAGATGGTAAACAGAGATTTAAAGAGAAGCGGCAACAGTAAACAAATGAGATTGTTTAGTCAGTCCCGTCGAGATGTTGCAATGTTTTTTGTGTGTGATTATTGCAACCTAGAAGGACTGATTTTGCAGCACCTTTTTCAAAAATTTGCAAATTCTTTAAACTTTATTTTTGTCATAATGTGGTCTTTTAAAAAAAAAAAATGAAATGATTCCTTCTGTCTTTCACCCTCCCTAGCAGCTTCACCGTCCTGCTGCTGCAACTGGTCTAATGTCTCCTCCCTGACTCTGCTCTATTGTGACAAAGATTTATCTTAATTACGTAGAAAGCAACAAGTAGCGTAACTTCTGTGCAGAAATTAATTCTCAACATTAATGAACTAGCAAGGAATGTAAAATAGCCAACAACCTTACTATTCCTGTTACAGGCTCAATATGACAAACTTGATTAACTAATCATTATTTAGCTAACAGTAATTGTATGCAGCACCACTCCACAGGTGAAACCACAGTCAGTATGTGTACGGTCATGATGCGTTTAAAGACGGCTTGTAAAAATTTGTTACAACTTAACGACTGATTAAAAAGTTGGAATGGCTTATAAGAAACAGAAGAATAAGAAAATCTTACAGTACAACTGAAAATGTTTGAAAAAGAAAAAAAAAAAAACAGGGCAAATGTTACTGTGTAGCGTCACACACACTTTCAGGTTCAACTTTCAAGAGATGTTGTAAAACAGGAAGTTAAATCAGAAAGGGGCCAAGAATTCAGCCGAGTTGCAGTGATTGGTTGAAACACAGAAAACATTAAGATGAAAAGCTGCGATGACTGGTGAAAACTCCCAGTTGCCAAAACTTCAAAACTACTGAATGGATTTGTGTACTTCCTTCAAAGACAGATTAGCATAGCTAGCCAACAACTGATGTTGTCATCTAGGACATGTTGGTGTTGAATATCATCTCTGCTTCCTGAATATTGAGCTGTTAGCATTTCATAACAGCCATGAAGCTGTCATACAGTAACAACGTTCAGGAAAGACCTATTTAGCAAGACCGACTGCTACTGGAAATCCTTCCTGCCCAAAGGATCACCACCCACAAAGACTCTCTGAATTGGATTGAATGATTTGAATTAATATTTAATTTTCCTTGGGGATAAATGAAATATTTTTGAATTGAACTGAAACATTAAAGTACGACGAAAAGAGTCAAAAACCAGCAATTGGCATAGATAAGACAAATTAGTAAAAAGACAAACTATGAAAAGCTGAGAGTTACCAGGTCAGTGGCTCCTGCCAAAGTAAACAGAACCAGGCTGAAGTCAAAGTGCTGCTGGGTGATCAGATAACCCAGATATGGAGCCAGCAGAATCCGACACACACACAGCAGGTTGGGGACTGTCCACGGGTTCTCATACTGTAGAGAGAGAAAGAGGTTACAAACAGGTTACAGATGGAAGTTAACAAAAACAAACAAACAAAAAAAAAAAAAATCATCAAAGTTCTTTCTGGAGCAAATCTCATCTGTCCGCTTATCTATGCTGACTTATCCCTGGGGTGTGGAGGGCACAGATCATCTTTATCATTTTCTGTTACACAGGTTTTAAAAAAATAAATAAATAAATAAATCAAGGTTTTTTTAACTTGAGGAAAAGATATTTAAAGGGGCAAGTTAATGTCACAAACAAATACGAAATATAACTGCTAAAAACTAAAAGTTTTAACGTCAGTAGAACTACCAGTGGACTGCTAAAATCGTGGGAACGCAGAGTAAAAAGTTCAGACTCAACACATTTGACATGCATGTGAAGGGGAGGTCAGTACTAGGCCTTTGTGTTTGTCTGCCTATGAAATTGATCTACCTCTGCAAAGGTCTGACAATCAGCTGCTATGTCGCTTAATTTAGCAACTTCTTGGACAAAAAAATAATTAAAGAAATTGGTATCAGTAGGTCAGAATTTTTAAAGTTAAACTGCAATTGGTGCACCTCCTAATTATCACTTTAAAATATTTGCTGCTCTGCCTACAAAGAGAAAAGTCAAAACTTCTCACAACAAAAGTTTTTCTTCAGACTGTTTTGGTAAACCATATGAGATGTTGGTGGCAGCTGACCTTTAACCCCATTTTTGCAGAAACATGAACTCTCAATTTACCTAGAATTTTTAGCAACAAACAGAAGGATTTGTTGATCTCAAATCTAGCTTAAGATCACAGAGACAGGCTGTAAAACAGGAATCAAGCTCCACAAGTTTCCAGATTTTTGTGACATTAAAATGTCTCACTGCAGTCAGTCAAAGAAAATCTGCTGTGAACAAATATTGATAAACGAAGATGTTAAAATAGTCAATAAAACGATGAAAAGGACAACAGTAGACTAAATCAGAATGACTTCCACTCCAACACCTGGGGTCTGAAGAATTCAATGGATGAAATCTGCTCTGTTGTCCGTAATTCTTTCTGAAAGGTCATGATGAGGAGATCAGAACATTCAGCTTCAGGTCTGCAGTTCTTCTGAGGATTCTCTTCCAGAGAGGAGTCTGCACTCAGTGTGCTTCACTAGTGGTTTATAAGTCAAGCCTATCTGGAGATCTTTTTACAATAGACATGATCTGGGCTGAAAGGCGACAGATATACTCTGCAAGCAAGGTCAAGTTCTCCAAAACAATCCAGGTCAACAGATTGTTTTATCACAAAGATGCACAATCTGAGAAAGAAATAGATTTTGTGCTGTGGGAGGAACCCAGAGTATCTGGAGAGGACCCATGCACAGAAGGGGAGCGCATGCAAACTCCACATAGACAGCAGGGTTGCACTGATCTTCTGACCTTCTGGCCGATACTGATTCTTTTTGGTCTGAAATATTGCTAAATATAACAAGACTGTCAAACACTGAGCACATTTTTAATCATGAACAACCCAGGCCTTGACATGAGGAACATGATTCTCAGAATGGTACTTTCAGTACATCCTGGGTCATATTTTCACAACAATAAAAAGTGTTATTTCTCTAAAAGCATATTTTTGACAATATACAGATTAGTTCAAATATTCTGCCATGACTCCATGCAATTAGCTGAGAAACTTTTTAAATTACTCTGAATAATTAATTACTGTAGTGTTTAATAGGATCAGTTTGAATGTATGTGATTGGATACATGTTTTGATTGACTTTAAACAGTTGTGAATTGGTGCTTTATAAATAAATTAAATTGAATTATGATGCTGTGTATTTCTGCTGTGGGAAAATAAACTAATGCATATACGCCTGAATTTACGTCCGCTATATTTTGCTGTCCTACAAGAATAGTTCCTGATTAAATTATTAATACAGTACATACAGGAACTATAATATTAGCATCACCATGCCACCTTTCCATTTTTAGTGACCTTGGTTGAACTGTTCTTGCTGTCCGTGAGGGAAGCTGCAGTGGGAGGGTGGACAGCCATGGCTGCCTCTGACCCGTTTGGACTCACCAGTTCTTTGAATTTGAACAGTCCTTGTCCCGGCACCGTGTCCCTGTCCGTTGCCGTGGACCTGTCAGACGCTTCTTCTGTCTTCCTGCTGCAAAGTCCACGAACTCTGGGGAGAAACGGCGGTCTCAAAACGGCCGCTGACCTTTCAAGACCTCTTTGGTGCACGAGCACGGATCCCTCCGCGAGTCCAAACGTTTTCACTCGCTGGACGCTCGAGCGCGAACCCCGGGAGTCCATCCATTTGAGTTTGAAGAGCCAAGAGCCACTAAGACGAGGCCGTGTGAGCCTCACGCTCACCGTGGCAGGTGGCTGTCTGAGCCGCCATATTGGGGGCGCAAGCCGACACACACCCGGGCAGCGCTCAGGAACGCTCGCTGCCTTGAGAAACAGTGAAGCGGGAAGCCGGCTCAAACACGTCGTAATCATCTTCGAGAGACTCGCATCACTGACAGGGTGCCCATGTGTCGTTTCCCCGCGTGCTCATCGTGGGTTACCGATCCCGATAGTAACCCTGCGACGGCAGCAAGGATGCCATGTTACCGGAAATACTATGTTTTACGACAAGATGTCGTAAAACACAAATGGGTTTCAAAATAGTTTCAGAAAAAGTTCCTTTATGATGCTCAATCTGAGATTGTATTATAATGCGTCTATAGACTTAAAATTTACAAATAAAGATTCCAAAATAAAACATATTTCTAGTAAAGAAAATATGTAAACCATAAAATTAGCCATTTTTTAAAAGATGAAAGTATTTAAAAACACATTTTAAAATAAGACTTTGTTGTATTTAATGAAACGCTCAACAGAAACAGACAAGAATAGTTTATTTACAACAGAATTTGCACAAACAATAGTATTACATTTATCTACATAAGCAGAAAATTCATTTTTGAAAACAACTATAGTGAAATTAAATAAAGCCTGCAAACAATTAGCATATTCATGCACTTTAGCTCATATGTAAACAATAGCTACTAGTATTCCTGTCAAATGCAGCAGTAGACATCCAGGAAGACGCACTTTAGAGGTTTTTGGCTGGATTTACTCCCTTATTTTCTTCTGATGTCAGCATTCCCTCTACTCATTGTTTAAGAATATTATCCAAATAGGTTTTCCTGTATTTTTTGCGTTTTTAGAAATAACTGAACAAACAGTCTGTTGTGCAGGTGTGCCCAGCAATCACATGGTCTGAAGTTGGTACAACTTAGGCCCTTTCTTAAGCAGGAAGCCCTGTTCATTGAGGGAACTCAAAAGACCTTGAAAATCCATCACCTGGAAGGAATCAACAGTTATTATTAGAACTGGCATTGTAGAGAATGTACTAACTTTACTCACCCAATAATAATTATACAAATGATGAGCATGTCTATGTGTTTAACTTTTTTCAGATCAAGAGCTTTCACCTTTATGTTCATTTTGTCAGCTACAGATCGAATCGCCTGCAGGTCGAACTGCTTCTGATTGGTCCTCTGAGCGTGTGAGTGGAGGGCGCTGACCAGCCGCTTTGCGGCGCCCCGCTGACTCATGCCTGAGCCGAGCTGAGAACGCTCAAAGTCCAGGTTTCCCAGGCCGTCTGAATATGTGTCGGCTAGACTTCAAATGGAAACAAAAGATGTTTACGTCGCAGAACACAATACAATAAGATGTTTACACTATATTGTTTAGAATAAAAACAAGCAGATGTTTACACTACATTGTTTAGAATAGAAAAAATTCAAGTAAGGATGCACTGATGTAAAAACTGAAATGAAAAACAAATAAACATTGTTTGGATGAGAATATTGGCCCAGTTCTACATTTCAGACCAATACCGACATGTTAAAAAATGACCAACTTCAGATGATACCAATATATTGTGCATCCATAGTTAAAAGAAATACAGTGGTTTGGTATATTATATACCTTCGACATTTCAGTGTTTTTTTCATATTACAACCAACACACAATTTTGTAATTGTGTGTGGTTCTACAAGTTGTTCTGTTATTTATTTAGGCCTGTCACGTAACAAATTTTGCTGGAAGATCAATTGTCCCAGGAGTTATCGCGATAAATTATAGCATTGTTGGGTTTGAGACCATTTTCAAGTGATGCAACAGTCGCAGCATAAGAACACATTCTCAAAAACCAATAACCTGCAAATTCTAATGAGAAGCTAAGACTGGAAGAAATTTTAAATATCTAAAATAAATACAGTAACAGAAAACAACAAATAAAAATGATCTACAAAGTCTCTAAACAAAATTCACCAAACTGAAGACTTTTATTATTCAGTTTTTTGGGAGAAAGAGAGAAAAGATGAAAAACAATAAATCATTCACATGGAAATTATTGAGTTTGTTTTAATTAACCATTCGATTTATTGATTTGCTGCTTATTGTAGCAGGCCTACAGTGGTATGATATCTCAATAGAAAAAGTTCAATGGCTATCAATACTTTTGGAATGCACTGTTTAGGGTTAGTACAGTGGGGAACTTCAATAATTTGGTGAAACGGTGAGATACAAATAAACTAAAGTCTCTTTTCATTTGCTGACATTGCTGCATAGTTACCTGTGTTTCATGATCTCCACCACATCTTCAGCATCACTTTGTGTCGCCAGTTCTCTGAGCTCCAATTTGGCTCTTGCCTAGAGAAAACCAAACAATTGACAGAAAAGAAGATCAGACCTTTAGCACTCACTAAATACCGCAGCCCAAACCAACCCACCTCGGTAAGTCTGATTAAGGACTCCAGCTGCCGTGTGGTGATGGGTGTGGCGTCAGCCAAGTGTGCTTGGGATCTCAGAGATAGGTAGAAATCCTGAAGGGTTTTTGCCGCTTCAGGAGACAGCGTGGGTCGGACGTACTGACGGGCGTAGCTGATGTACTTCCTCAACAGGCATGTTGGAATCACATCGACCGATTCATTTGCTGGAAACTGGAGTCAACAGGTGGGATTGGTAAAATCTTGACCGGTTGTGCAAACGCCAAGGAATGCTTCAGTTTAAGTAGACCTCTCTACTTTAACGTTCAATGTTAGAGTTGCTAACTATGAGGTAAAGAGTCTGACAGAGTTCATCCTAACATTACAGTCAGCTGATACTTTGGTGCCATCTTATATTATACTCTTGTGTTGAACATAAACAGAGAAGTTAGGATAAGAACGAAGGACAACAAATCTCCATGTCAACAGGGCAAGATTGTAACTCAGAAATATGATTTAAATAGTAAATAGTACATGTTGAGATGAGATCTTTTTGGAGCAAAGGAAAACTTTAAAAGAATGTAAAACAGGCTTTTCCAAATATAAAACACATCACATTTTAAACTGTAGGCACCTTCAATAGAAAGTGCAATTTCCACTGCATTCCCTTGAAGTGTTTGAGCAAGTAAAACTGCTAAGGGACAATCATCTGCCCTACAAGGTCACTGATATTTCAAACCTAGTCTGTGCCATAACAGATAGAGGTTAAATGCTTCAAAGAAGGTTTTGTTCAGCCCTTCTCCCAGACAGACACAGAGATGCAGACTCTTAATTAGCTGCATTTATATTTAGGCCTGTCGCGATATACAATAAGTCAATTAATCGCACGACAAATTAAAACTATCGACCTCATTTTAATTATCGGCTATATTGTTTCTTCCTGCCTTTTTCTCTTACTGTTGATGACACTGAATGAAAAAAGGCTCAACTCCGGTGCTCTCCACTGACCCTCCCTTCCTTATTTTCTTAGTGTAATGGCCAGCGCGCGCTGCACCATCTTATGTCGCCGATTGTCGACCCATTATCAAAACCTGAGAGACACATTAGCCGACAGAAATCCTCGGTATAACGGTTCGACCGAAACCGTGTTGTGTCCAACAATGGACACAAAATATTAAGTCCAGTTCACTAATTTTGAAACCAGGCATTAATCAATTCCTTACTACAATCTACCTGCAATGCATGTAGTTAATGTCAGTCTGACTGAATGAAAATCATTATAACTATTTATGTCACGTTAACGAAGAACAACTGAAAATTTACCGGGTTTTCTGGTAGAAATTTTGCTCCAACTCCTCCCCTAGTTATTTATATTTTCTTTGCACGAACTGTTGAATAAACATTCATGTTGTTTCCGATGTCTGCTGGACTTCGGGTTGCACCGTGTCAGATGTTCGGGATTCCCTCCGTGTTTCCCCTCAGAAAGCAGGAGGAGAATCCGCGCTTTCTGATTGGCTACCGGTCACATTCAACAGGCTGCGTCACTCTCCCAGTCTGGGTAAATCCTTGGTTTAGATCGGAGCGGCACAACGATCTACCGTAACACAACACTAGTGACGATCTCAGAACGAATAACGTTCTAAGATTGTCGTTCGGGGTAAAAACTCCTGTAGTGTGAACTATTGCATCAGGCAGTCGGATGTCTTCTCTATTTAAATCTAATGATTACTGAAGGGCAATATACTATACAGACTTCATAATCTGCACTCTTTTGGCTTTATGCTGTTTAGTTCTTATTCAAGTACATTTATTGTTAATGGAGACTGAGAATCTATTTTATTTGTGTTTTTGGTTGTTTTATTTATTTTGTGTATCAGTCCCAGTGTTAAGTGTCTTTTGAAAGTAAAGTATATCTATCTTTGGCAGGAAATCGCATGTATTATTACGTCATTTCCATTAAATCAATGTAAAAAGGTCTTCAAACAATATTATCGTTTATCGCAATAATTTTTTGAGACAATTTATCGCCAGCAAAATCTGTTATCGTGAGAGGCCTATTTATATTGACTATAGAATTACACAATTTGATATTACGAAAATAATGCCACTTATTAGAAACAGCTGCTCTCATTCAGGACTGTCTGTTTTCTGGGTTCAGAATCAGTTTTACCTGCAGTCGCTCAGACAGTGGCATGGCTGCATGCTGCAGCAGGATGGAAGTCGCTGGGTCATTACTTGTTCTGTTCTCCGTGGTGCTGCTGATTCTGCCTTTCCCTGCCCTGTTGGCCATAATGTGCTCGGACAGCCGGCGGTCATGTGACTCATCTGGGATGTCCAGAAGAAGGAAGACAACATCGAAGCGGGAAAGGAGGGCGGAGCCCATTCTATGGTCACACCAGAAGGAAATTAAAGCCAACTGTTCCACCGGTACATGCTCCTGAAGCTGGAAGTTACTAGAGGTGAAAACTCACTTTAGATTTTCAGAGACAGTCTTGCCTCTGTTGTAGTGGCCTCCGACGGGGTTAGCAGCAGCGACAACAGACGTTCTAGCAGGCAAAGAGGAGACGATGCCGGCCTTAGCCAGACTCACCGACTGTTGCTCCATGGCTTCCAGCAGAGCCTGCTGCTGGCTCCCCAGCTTGTCAAACTCATCAATGCAACAAAGGCCTGGAAGTACAGGAAGCAGGAAAACGGTACCAAAAGGTACCAAAAAACAACAGGCAACATGGACTTCAAATTGTATCATTTGAAGTCCACTTCAAATGTATTTATAAAATTCACAATCCGTTAATCCATTTTTGCAAAGTCTATGCTTAAAAACCTCCACAAATATTAGTCTTGAAATAAACTTATCTAAAGTACATTGGTGAAATTGTCACTGCTAAACAGCACAGTTATTTCATTAAGTCATATTTTCAAATACATTGATGTTTGTACCCAGCAGTGAAAAAATAATGAAAAAAAAAAAAAAATCTGGAAACTTAATAATGCTGTTAGTTTTGGGGAATTTCAAATGAATTTTCCCAAAGGAAAGTTCACATGCATATACTTTGACTACCTTGGTCAGCCAACACCAAAGCCCCTGCCTCCAGAGCATAATCTCCTGTTCCAGAGTCTCTGGACAGACTCACTGTTAGTCCTTCGGAGGTAAACACAACATGTTACGTTTTGGAACCAGATTACATCTTATCATAGTCAAAAGAACATAGAGTGTATAAAAAAGATTCAATCATAATTAAAAAACCCCCAACAAAACAGCACACATTGTCTTTCAATTCTTATCGTTTGAAGTATAAGCACATAGAGGCTTACCTGTGGTGCTGGTGCTGTTACCACATACATAGATTCCCCTTGGAGCCACATTACACACTGCCTGTTGGAGGAGGAACATAAACCAAAAGAATATGAACAGTTAAACCGTCTCAATCGGTACTGTCACAAAAGGATCAGGCCTGTCACAGTAACAGCTTTTACTGGATGATGAATTGTCCCAGAAATTAATGCAATAAACAATAACACTGTTGTTTTGAGATCATTCATAAAGGGGCAGTATTTTGTGTATTCCAGTCACATAGTGCCATTTTATAGCACAATCAAGTAACTATGTTAACTTGTTACAAAGGTGCTGAGTATATGTTTATTTAATTTTAAAGGGTCCTCTATTAACCCTTTAACAATGTTTTTACCAGTGTTTTACTCAGAAGTCAATCCTTTAAAAAGCTCAGCAGATGCACAGTTCCAGTAGGTGTCTGCTAATTGCTGGTGACTAGTCTGAAGGAGCTGAAGGAGCTGAATGAGCCGGAAGGTTGGAAACTGCAACTCTGAGGAAGTGCTTCGTGCTCGAAGTTGGAATTAGGTCCACACAAGCGTTGTGCACGGCTGAATTGTTGCCACGGGAAATTAAAGGATTTTTCAAACGTTCATGACCAAAATCAAAGCAAAACTCCAGTTATGTTTTTGATGAAGGAATAACAGTATGACATAATGCCAAGCTCAAAAAAGTCAATTTTGGATAACACTTCCTCTTCAAGGAATACATTGATAATGACATAATAATGCAAGTTTCTCCTCTTAAAGACTGATAAACTTTAATTTTGTACAAAAACACTCCACATAAACACTTAAGATATTTTAAATATCAAAAAATAACCAAACGACAATTAACCAAAAACGATACATAGAGCGGAAATAAAAACCACAGACAGCCGAAACCTTGAATAAAAAGAAATATGAACACAATTATCCTTCAAAAAATATTAATATTACATAAAATATTAGAATGAAAGTCACTGAGCTCAATTTAATCCATCATGCAATGTAATTAACTGATATATTGCTTATTGGGACAGCTCCTCTGTGTTACCTGTAACATCTGACTCTTCCCCAGTCCAGGGTCTCCCACCACCAGGATGTGAGGATCTCCTCTCACTGGAACGCTGCTCTTGTCTGTATGTTTCTGTCTGCCTCCAAACAATGCCAAAGCCAGGGCAGCTTTCACCAGCTACCAACGCACAGGAAAACCAGCATGAACACTGAATATGAGCAGCGTGTCTGATTGCTCTAACAAATCAGTCTAATTTCAGTCTGAACTCACCAGATGGCCGAAGATGGCAGGACACAAAGAGCTGGAAGAAGTCGGAGAAGTGCATTCATTAAGAGGGTTAAAAATCAGTGCAACTACACTGCATCCAAACATAAAGGAACAATTGTCCCAAAAATTAATTTCCCCCAGAAAGGCAGTGATGAAAGATTGAAAAAGGAAAAAAAAAATCTCAATGAAGATACAGAGTGCAACCTGCTGCCTATTCAACGATTCAGATAAATTACAGACTCTTCCAGATTTAAATTGGAAGATTTTCCAGTCCTGAGTGTAAATGCAGCAGTTTTCAATTCACTGCAAATACATCCATCAATTTTGGCCATCGTAAGAAATATCCACAAAAACATCACAAAAAAAAAAATCCTAAAATGCATAAATGGACAGACGGACCCTTACCATGACCTCTTGCGGTTTCAACTCGGACCAGGTCATGTTAAATAAATCACACGTTCTACCAGTTTTTAGGATTTCTCCTAATGAATATCCTGAGATATCTCTGCTACTGTCTCTTACTACTCTCCTATGTTGTAATATTTGCTGTTATTTCAGCCATCAGGTTAATCTTTTCCTCTGTTTTTTTTTCTCTTCACAGAAGTTGCAGTTCAATTTTAGCTGCTACACCTTCCTGGAAGAGAAGAAATCGTCAACAGAGATACAGCTGCCAATAACTTAGAAGCCTTCGGACCAGAACCACCAGGCACCGGAACAGCTTCTTCCCCACAGCTGTCAAGCTCCTGAACGCTTCCTGACACAAACTATAAGGACTGTACCCCCCCATCCCCGGACTGTTCCCCTGTACATGATCTGTATACAATCTTTATATAATCTGTAAATCTAATTTGCCATTATTTAACCTGTATTATAAAACAACTAATATATATACAATCCATTCTTCATATTCCTGTATATTCTGTATAATCTGTGTAATTTGTATAATATGTACATAGCTCTCATATTTATATTTATATTTGTACAAAACATTTTATTTATAGCAGGTCAATATTATTCTCTGTTTATATCTTCGTACACCTGTTTATAAATATTTATATCTTGTATAGCACTTCTGGATAGATGCAAACTACATTTCGTTGCTTTGTACATGTGACAGTGCAATGACAATAAAGTTGAATTCTATTCTATTATATTCTAATATTCATATATGAAATAACTTATTATTCATGCTCTTGTTAAATAAACAAGAGCACAACAGTGGAGGAAAATAGTAGAAAAAACATATCTGACAATGACATCTGTTTTGTTTTTTAACATTACTAATTGAAACTTACTGAGATAATAGATCAACATTCTTATTGTAATAAGACATTTTAGAATTACATTTTTTGGTGTGTATCTGGTCTTGTCTTCTCAAACCCACAATCAGTCATGGTAGCTGGATCCCCAGAGTCAAGCGCAAGCATCTTTATTCATTTAAACATAAAGGAGTCCTAATGAGAAGGGCCTGATGTAGCCGAGCAGAATTGATCTGCAACTAATTTTACTTTAGAATTAATGACATGTTAAACATTTCATCCAGTTTAATTAAACAGATCCAATTATGTCATGTGTTCAACAAAAATACTTACTAAGTCCAAAACTAAAAAGCATATTTCTATTATTGTTCTATTAGCTCATCTGTGTAATCATATGATATCTAGAAATTCTGGCACTGATTTGGTGTGGCTTGCCATCACAGTCCAACTCGCTAAACGCAGCAATAAAAACACATTCGACCGGGACCTTTTTTTGTTTTGGAGTTGGGACATTTTTGTCACCCTTTCTTTTTTTTTTTTTTTCCAATATGCGACTGTTGCAGGTAAGGGCCTCTCCCTCTGGACCGAGGAGTCAACAGAACATTTGGCATGTTCTGTTGACTCAGAACATGCCAAATTGAATAGACAAGGATTTAAACATGTTTACTTCTCTTCGCAGGGATCAGGGAGGCGGAGAGGAGTGGCGACCCTTATATCCAAGGCCGTGAATTATGAGCACATTTCAGAATATAAGGACAATGAAGGCAGATTTGTTTTGGTTACAGGCAAAGTAGAAGGAATCGTGATAACTCTCCTTAATGTGTATATTCCTCCTGGAAGTGACTGGTCCTTTTATAAACAAATAATTGATATAATAACAACAAAAAGTCAGGGGATTTTAACATGTGACGGAGATTTTAATGTCAGATTAAACCCGAAAATCGACTCTTCAAAAGGGAAACCCGACGCAAAAAACATAAGCAGAAGATTAAATACCTGGATGAGTGAGGTAGGGGTTGTGGATGTTTGGAGAGAAAGGAACCCAAAGAGCCGAGATTACTTACACTACTCACATGCTCACAACGTCTACTCCCGCATAGACTATTTTCTTATGTTCAAGGGGGATCTTTTTAGAGTGGACAGTTGTGAAATGGGACCTAATACTCTTTCAGATCATGGTCCCATATACATCTCAATCCGTCTGCAGAACAAGAGGAGAGCCACTCTGTGGAGACTGAACTCAAACTTTTTGAATAAATCGGCCATCAGGGACAAATTAAAAACTGAAATTAATTTATATTTAGAAAATAATGATAATGAAGAAGTGACTCCTCCCATAATCTGGATCGCATTAAAAGCAGTGATTAGGGGTAAAATTATATCCATAACCTCAAATGAGAAGCGAATTAGAGAAAAAAACTCCAGGAATTAGAAGAGGATTTGAAAAAACAGAGAACATGCAAAGTCTCCCAAAGATGACAACATCAAACATAAGATTATACAATTAAAAAAAGAAATAGAAGAAATAAATACTCAGGAAATTCAAAAAAAGCTTATTTTCATAAAACAGCAGTACTATGAGGCAGGTGGGAAATCCCTGAAACTTTTATCCTATAGGTTAAGAAAACAACAAGCCTGCAGAACGATACATAAAATAAGAAACAATGTAACAAAGGAAATAGAAACTAATCCAGAGAAAATCAAAAACTGCTTTAAAAAATACTATAAAACACTATATTCCCAACCACAGACAAGCAGCGACAACCAGATTGATGCTTTTCTGGAAAAGATCCATCTTCCAACGGTCACTGATGAACAAAGTAAGAAATTAACATCTAGAATTACAAAAGAGAAAATTCAATCAGCTATCAAGAGAACTAAAAAGGGAAAGTCTCCAGGGACAGATGGATTTACCACAGAATGGTATAAAATTATGCAAGATCAGCTAATTCCAACATTAGAGAAAACATTTAACTGGGTCCTAGAAAATAAAACGATTCCCCTTCATGGCGAGAGGCAGTGATTTCAGTCATACCCAAGGTAAAGACAAATTGGAGTGTGGGAGTTATCGTCCTGTAAGTCTTCTAAATAATTGTAAACTCTTCACTTCCATATTATCTAAAAGAATAGAAGTTATATTACCAATTTTAATTCATAAAGACCAGACTGGATTTGTTAGACAAAGACAGACCCAAGACAACATTAGGAAAACATTACACATTATGAGAGAAGTCACTCAGCAAAAACTAGAGACACTGATATTAAGTTTAGATGCTGAGAAAGCATTCGACTCAGTGGGGTGGTCCTTTTTATATAAAGTACTCTCAAAATTTGGATTTCATGCAGCGATAATTGACACATTCAAATCGCTACTAATCCAAGTGATAGAATTAAAATTAATGGAGATTTGACCAATTCATTCACTTTGGAAAGAGGAACGAGACAGGGATGTTGTGCGTCGCCGCTCCTCTTTGCCTTGTTTATTGAGCCCATGAGTCAACTGATCAGGCAAAGGCCGGATATAAAGTGGGTTACAATGACATCTGGGGAGCAGAAATTATCTTTGTTCGCAGATGATTTATTGATAAGTATAATACAGCCCACACAGACAATCCCCAAACTGATGAAGTTACTCGAAGAGTTTAGTTTGATTTCTGGCTATAAAATTAATATAAATAAAACCCAAGTATTAACATTTAATTATGATCCACCGTCTTCTGTTAAAACAAAGTACAACTGGAATTGGGGGGCTGAATCTATCAAGTATTTGGGAGTCTCGCTATCAAGGGACTTCTCAAACTATTTGATATAAATTATGGGCCACTAAATTTGAAAATAAAATTAGATCTACATAGATGGAACGTTATTCCCTTTTTAAGTTTAAGCTCTCGGATAGAATCCATCAGGATGAATACCCTCCCACAGTTGCTGTATTTATTTCAATGTTTACCTGTCAGAATCCCACATAAACAATTTTTAGAATGGGATAGATTAATAGCGAGGTATTTATGGCAGGGTAAAAAGGCCAGAATTAAGTTTAGAACTCTGCAGTTAAAAAAAGAAAAGGGTGGAATGGGCCTTCCCTGCCTACAGGAATATTACCATGCAGCCCAAATAAGACCTTTAGTCTGTTTGTGCTCACCTTCATACACTGCAGCATGGAAGGAATTAGAAGGCACCACAATAAAGGGAACCCCAATAACAGCCCTACTTAGTGATTATAAATTACAGGAAGAACAGCAGATCCCAGAAGACTCCATAACAGGTAGCTTTTTTAAGTCCTGGCAGGAATTGGTTAAATTTGTAGAATCAGAGACATATCTAAAATTATGAGGTGGTGTGCCTATGACTTGGATTTTGCACCAAATAGAACTGATAACAGATTTAAACTATGGACCTCAACAGGATT
This sequence comes from Poeciliopsis gracilis, assembly GCA_911649635.1. Lineage (NCBI taxonomy): Eukaryota > Metazoa > Chordata > Actinopteri > Cyprinodontiformes > Poeciliidae > Poeciliopsis > Poeciliopsis gracilis. The sequence continues at coordinate 816,522 of CAJVRI010000452.1, read as the reverse complement.
AACTACATACTATTCATTTTCCCACAAAGGAAAATTTTAGAGTTTTGAAACCTTACAGAAGGATCATGGACTGGGAAAAGATTATTTCTTTAGGTACCTGCAGGTGAGACATTATTTTAATATAAATTTTAAAGAGCGGTTGAAAGAAAGTGATTCAAGTCTCATGGGTGTATTTCTATCAATAATTAAGCCTGGGTCAGATAGCAGAATTATCTCCAAATTATATAACGTTATACAGCTATCTAAACAGGAGAATACAGAATACATAAAGAGGAAATGGGAGAAAGAAATGAAGGCAACAATCTCACAAGAGGACTGGGAGGAAATATGTCAACTGCAGTGGACCTCGACCGGCTCAAATACATGGCGGGAGTTTTGCTGGAAAAACGTTGCACGATTTTTTGTTACACCCATTCAGAGAAGATATCAAAGCAACGGGGATGCCTGCTGGAGACTTTGTGGGTTTAATGGTGCCAACCACTTCCATATTTTTTGGGACTGCCAGGTAATAAGACCATATTGGGAAGAGCTCCATAAACACATTGAAAATATATTTAATGTGAACATTCCATTTAAATGTGAAACGGTGTATTTGGGCAACTTGAGGTTGGATAATTTGACCAATTCAGACAAAAAGCTGCTGGCTATCCTACTGGCAGCGAGTAAAAAATCCATCACCAGGAAATGGCTGAAACCAGACTCACCTACTATTGATGAATGGTTTGGAATTGTTTATCGGATTTATGCTATGGAAAGGATTTCTTTCTCCCTCCAACTTGAAAAAGGTAAATTTTATAAGATCTGGACCAAATGGACTGAGTATGTAAAACCAATTAGATCAGACTTCACTTGATTGTTCTTGTGAATTATATGTACTGCCCTTCTATATTCTTGTGATCTTCTATTGCTTGAAGTGGTGCGATCCCCATTTTTATTTTTATTTTATTTTTTTTATTTTAATTTTATTTAGTTTATTTGGGTTTGTGTTTTGTTTGTTTGTTGTGTTCAATTTTGTTCAAATTTGTTATCATTTATAACTAAGAAAAAACACAAAAAAAACACATTGAACTCTTTGATTTGATTTTCCCTCGCTATCATATTTTTCATACCCGACTGTGAAGATTTACACAAATCTTTATTTTGAACCTTTTGATGATTTTACAACAAGAAGCACAAACAGTCAAACATACTGCAGACAGCGATAAACTTACTGCACTATGAGTCGCAGCAGGTTTGGCTGTGACTGGATCTCCTGGATGGCGTAGAGCTCCTTCAGACTGAACTCCTCTCCTCCTGTACGATCTTCCATCGATCCTCCTGACCCTTCACCTTTGGACAGCTGACCTGGATATACAGCTCATATTAACTTTTTCCTGAACTCTTAGAGGGAGATGTGGGATGGATCAAAAACATGCCTGCCAGTACCTTTGGTGTTGCAGACTGAAGTAGCTTCGATGTAGAGGAGAAACATGCATTGATCTTTATTTCCTTTAGAGCTCCCTGCAGTCAGAAAGCAGATGTTTGAACTATGTGATGAAGACATTTGATTGGATAGGTGGTGTCTTTAGTCTTATTTGTCACTGCTGAGGGAACATCAGTTACCATGACCAAATATTACTATGTATGTTCGCACCATCATTGATGACTCTGACTATCCCCGTAACGGTGACTGCGTCTCCTGGGACGCAGCTGTCGCAGAGGTCAGAGGTCAGGTGACACTCCACGGTGCGAGGGATCCGTCCGGTCTCCCTCTGCTCGCCACCCATCAACTCCTGCACCCTGAGGAGGAGAGAGAAACGCGTTTCACAGAGTTCAACAAACACTTTTTTCACTTTTGATCTGCCTTTCATAATCTTTTTCCTTTCATATGGAGGTAATAAATTTTTTTATTTAACTTTTTAAAAATATTTGTGCTACAAAAGCCTTACAAAATCTGTTTCCTAGTAAATTACAGACACATAAAAAAAAAATCTAAAATTAAAAAAAAAATATGTCACAAAACTGTAGAACTTGCAATATCTGAAGACAACGCTTTCTGAAAGCAGCAGCATGTAAAAATAAATAAATAATCCTTCATAACCCCATAAATCTAACTGCACAACGTCCCAAGCTAGAATTTACGACAGCTCTTATATTCTCTGTAGGCCAAACCCAAAAGCTTTCATCACCATTATACCCTTACTTGATGGTTTGCCAGTCTACTGTCTTTGTGGAGGGAGAACTTCGAAGAGGGATGAAGGAACGAGCACGACATCCAGGCTTGATACACTACGTGATAAAACAAACAAAACTGTGTGATTTGTTTTAGTGACCAGACAGGGAATAGAGTTATATACACAGAATGATCTTTACGGGCCAAAAAGCCTGTTTTCAGTGGAATACAGTTTTGATAAAAATCGCTTAGTGCTTTAAATAACAAAATAGGTAAAAACCAATGATGGGTACATTTCCACTAATCTGAAATTAGCATAGCTAATTTTTCATTTTAATGCATTTAGCATATTTGCTGACTTTGAAAACAGTTAGAGCACTTACCTTCCTCTAAATTAAAATTTCCAGAAAAATGAATGTAGGTTTTAAAACTGTCATCTACATTGAGTTTGACACCTGTTTTGAAGTTTTGATTATCGACTGCTAAGAATTCTTCAATTAGTTAAGCTTAGTGCTAATTCTTTAACAACGAAGCATTTTTGTGTAGCGCTTTGGTGGTTTTGCTAACTTTGAAAACGTTTGGCTTCCCCTAATTTAATTTTTTCAGATAAAGCAGCATTGTTTTGTGAATAAACTTTGACATCTGTGTTGAAGTTTTGGTTATTGACTGTTACAAATACTTCACACAGACAGCCGTGGTAGATATTAACATAGTTGAATTGGGCTGTTTAGCATTAGCTTCAGCTAAATAGCGTGCTGGAATAGCGCTTTAGCGTTTAACTAATGTTTATGACTAGTGCTTTGGGTTTTAGCCCAAGTAACTTTGTAGCCAGCAGTAAATTAGCTAGCAAAGGTTTATTAGTAATTGGTGGGAGTCTCAACTGTCTCGAGTCACACAACATACTGAAGATGTCTGCGTGTGACTAAAATCTTTGCCTGACAGAAAAATAAACTACATAGAACATACAAGATTAAATAGTCTGGCACCACAAAATGTAGAACCTGTAATGGACTTATTTAAGGCCACTATTTTCTATTTTCAATTTAAGACATTGCCGCTGGCTGCATTCTAGAATTTTTAAGGACACCCTGCATAGAACTATGTCAACATTTAAAGTTTGTCACCAAATTTGTGAAACCAACCCAGATCACTTTGAAGTGTGTGTTCAAACCTTCGTGGGTATTGCGTATTTCCCATGCTGCAATGGTAGGGTCAGAGCGCTGGCGCAGGTCTGGCACTTGAACGTCATCCTGGTGCACTGAGGTCTGATGCTGCTCACCCGGACCACGGTTCCTCTGACACACACCATCCGGCCGAACACGCTGGCCCGCAGAGTCCGCAGCGGAGTCAGCGGCTCGTAGTTATACAGCCTGCGAAGGAGAACCTATGGCTCAACTGGGACAGAGAAAGAACTTCCTGCTCTGTAGGGTGGGCAGTACCTCACACTGATATGAGGAATATTGATGATTGGTGTAGCAACAGGAAGTTCCTCGTCTTGGAGCTCTGCAACTTGTTTTTCCAAATCTGCAGTCAACACCTGAAGCACACACACTCTTCAGCTGGAAATGGAACACCAAGCAAACTAACTTCACAAATTAAAATAGATTTATGGTAAGAATGGCTTTTTGTGTTTACCTGATGAATGGCCATGCCCAAACAGTTCAGTATCACGTCTGGCTGTTCCCGCAGGTCTGTCACAATGTCAGTGAGAGCTTCACACACGGCTTTATTCCCAGTTAAATCTGTGTAATCCACCAGCACGCTGCCCTGGCGCTCAATCTCATCCTACAGAAAAACACAACTGTTCTCTTTTACTCACCTTTAACCGAGAAAACACAAAACATAAAAACATTCCAACACAGTACTGACTTTATTATACAGATGGATCTGGGATATGAAATACTCCTCAAAGACTTTGATCTTGTCCACACTGGGTGAGCTCTCTATGAAACCTTAGCAGGAAAAAATGGGAATATTATCAAAAGAAGTACATTTTACTTTTGTTGTGTACAGCCAGGCTTTACTTAATTTCTGCCAGGCTAAGCTTTGTTTGCTAACTAATTTTAAATATGTTTTTTGATACACCAGTAACAGTGAAAACAAAGAAGGGTTAAAGAACATTTTTGGTGAAACTGCAGAAAACGCTGAACACACAGAGATTAAAATTAAAACATTACGCAAACACAGAAAAATGCCTTCTTCTGTATCAGAACAAATTATAAAATTAGGCCGATGTGAGGCTTCTCATACCAAAACAAAATGCAAAAATATTTATTAACATACCCAACATTAAAATTTTACCAAGTTAAGTTAAAATATGAGGCTGCATATGTCCAATAGTGACAAATCGACTTACCTTCTGTGAAATACAGAGCCCAGCCTTTGTATGGACACAGTGCATCAAGAGTGGTCTGGATCGGGGCTGAGTGAACAACAGTAAAACAGTCTGGATGAAGCTGAAAGAACTTTTGATTTGTTATAAACTAATAAAAATAGTGACATGAAATTTTTGGAGGTGATTTGAAATAAATGAAGGAACATTCCTGCTTCATTTATAATAATAAAAATAATTATGGAGCTCACCTCTCTGGGAGCTTAAAGCTGGATTTCCACTAACACCATCTCCTCGGCTCCCTCCACCTCCTGCTGCTGACCCTCCTCTCCACGGCCTCCTCCATCCTCCCTGTCCTCTCCATCCACTGCTTCCTCCTCCTCTCCCTCCACTGCTTCCTCCTCCTCTCCCTCCACTGCTTCCTCCTCCTCCTCTCCATCCACTGCTTCCTCCTCCTCTCCATCCCTTGTTCCCACCTCTCCATGAGCCTCGAGGGGTTCCTTCTGTATTCATAGTTTTGGGGGAAAGGGAGAGTCTAAAAAAATTGAGAGTCAAAAGCACAGATGTAACTTTTTAAAATGCTTGGTTAAATGAAAACACACCTGCTGCGTATACAAACGAGTCACTGTGCAAAGGAGACCGTACATCTAGCACAGGATTTATCACTGCAGTCTTCCAAGAGAAATAAGGCCAACACTTCCAGCACTGGATAGAGCCAATGAATAAAGCAGCCAGCCAACATAGTTAAAGTTATTTTAACTACAAACACTGGCTCTTTATAGTGTCTCCCAGCTCTGTTGGCTTTTATTTAGCGGTTGCCAGACATGATGAAAATGGGTTATGACAGAGAGACATGCGGCTCAGGTCATCTGTCCGGGATTCGAACCCTTGACGGGCGCGGGTTGTACGCTGGACATCTGCGACACCGCGCGCGGTACCAACAAAAAACCACATTTTTCAGTTGTTTTCAGTTACAGAGATTTCTTAAAGAATCTTATTATTACTTTATATAATCATAGAAAATCTAAGAAAACTATATAAGGTCATACGTACCTTTCGTTTTGGGTCGATAAGATACTATAACTGTAACTGTAACTAGACCAGTCGACTAAATATCACTTTTCCCGAAACGCGTCGATAATTTCTGTGCTAACTACAGTGTCAAAATTCCCTCCACTGACAACAAGCTTCTTCTGCTGCTGTTTACAACACAACAGGTTGCGAGGTGCTATACTGCCCCCTGAAGGACAGTACAATAATTACAGATACATGAATTCAATGCTTCTCTCTCTCTCTCTCTCTCTCTCTCTCTCTCTCTCTCTCTCTCTCTCTCTCTCTCTCTCTCTCTCTTTCTCTCTCTCTCTCTCTGTCTCTCTTTCTCTCTCTCTGTCTGTCTTTTTTTCCCCTAAAACAAACACTCAAGTGTAATCATGCATAAGAGCCAATTTGTAGCCCCAGACATAGACATTGTCAGCTGTGAAAAAAGATAAACATTCAGGCAGACCAATTGGCCTCAAAGCAATCTGATCTAAAATAGAAAACAGGCAGTAAAAAAAAGTAAAAATGAACATAGACAACAGTTTGTAAACAGCATGTAAGAAAACTGATGAAAATTCGAATACAGAAACAAACAAAATATAGAAATGCTATTTCTCAAAAACTGATATGAAAACTTGAGCCAAATTATATGAAAGTTTGAGTTCAGTTCTTTACTTTCTACTAGCACAATCATATTGCCAACGGCTAATTTGACATGTTTTGTTATTACTTCAGTGTCATGCTTTTTGATAAAACTATTGTGTCTTCGACAAAAATAAGTTGTAGTAACGAACTGAAATACGTTTAATATTAAGAACAAACAGGTTTATAGAGCGACTCTAGAAGAACAAGAAATCTAAATTAGTTATCTATCGCCATCTTCTGGACATTTTTAAAACGACATTCAAGTAAGTATGAAAGAGCTGCACTATTTATCAATTTTGAAGTACATTAGTATAAATACCAGTCATTTACACATTGTGAGGAGAACACCCCTACATTTTCCCAACAGCTGATTTGTTCCCCCCCCATTCTTTTCTGTAAAATAGATCTAATGCTCTCAAGCAATTTTCAGACCTTACCATTGATTCCCAACAGTATTTAGGTCTGTATTTAGGATTTTGTTGATTAATGAGTTCTACTGAGTTTGGCAGGAATATATGTGCATTTCTCCTTAATTTAACTTCAACAAGAGAAAACTCACAAATTTTCTCAATTGTGTGTTCTGAGGGGGTGGAGAGAGACAATCAACAGAGAGGAAAAATCAATAGTTGAACTACTGTGCCCTGCAGTAGTTAGTAGTAATAGTTCAGAATGCACACACTCAAGAAAAGGGAGACAGACGATGAACTGTGTTGTGGCAGGTTGCTGCAAAGCCCAGAATCAATTTTTGACTCTGGCCTTTGCAGCAAGAAGCAGGCAAAGAAATTAAAAGAAAAGTGTCGTGCACCTAAATTTATCCCCCGGTGTTATCACTCTGCCGTGATGAAAAATAAAAACACCTGTTTGTGTGTGTGTGTGAGCGTGCGTGCGTGTGTGTGTGTGTGTGTGTGTGCGTGTGTGTGTGTGTGTGTGTGTGTGTGTGTGTGTGTGTGTGTGCGTCTCGTCGGTGTTTTCAGGAGAGTAATCGTGGAAGTGGAAGTGCTTGGCGGGAGTTGAGGGGCTAACAATCATGGCCAAGAGATGGATGTGGAGAACATGGAGAGGTGCAAACTCTCAGCTAGGCATTTAGTGGCTACGTGATCAATCAGGAGCGGGTCGATGTGATCCAAAGCAGTTTAGCAAACAAGAGGATTTCATTTTTCAACTGTTTGTTGTTGAGCAAGACCTCAAGGCTTTGAAGTCCGATAAGGGTATCACTGCTGCTGACATGACAAGAGTATTGATATGTCTTGAAAGACTCTGAGTATCAGAGGTGAAAGATGCCATTCAGTGTGTGTGTATGTGTGTGTGTGTGTGCGTGTCTCTGTGTGTGTGTGCCATGTATTGAATACCTTGTGGGGACACATATTACTTTGTGGGGACCCCACTCCTCCTTGTGGGGACTGAAGCCTGGCACCCACAAGTTACATACATTATTTATATACTTAGTTTTATACTTTTCCTGTGTGGATTTCAGTTGGTTTAACTCTGATATTTATTAAGAATAATATGAAGAACTGGCCAAACCTTTGCATCTTTACGCATCAAGTGACCACAGTGGTTATTTGTGACCTTTTGTTTTCATAAACCTTGAATATATTTTAAGAATGATTTTAACATTTCTGAAGTTGATTTATTTTTGTTCTTATTTCACTGTCGTTGTAGCACAAACCTTTGCAGTGTCGTTTCATGAAGTTTATTTTTCTTCATAAATTCACAGAATCTCTTACTGTGTGAAAATATCTCCTCAGTTCATACAAGGTGGTTCCCCTCAGGAAGCACAAAGCCCTGTGATCAGTTGTGATTCTCAGAGCAGCCCAGCCCGGCGTGTGTAAGTGGTGGGCCGTTGCCACTTTGCTGCAAAACAAAATTGAACTGCCAAACTGTCATGGTATTGCTCTACAGAAAGTAGTGGATGTAGAGATTCATTGAAACAACACCTAGTGTTGTAAAAAAATATTGCTGCCTTTCAGATGTCTTCTGTTTTTGCCTTTTTGTCATTCATAAAATATACTGAGTAAATACAAAAAGCAGGTTTCAAATAATGACTCCATTTACTGAGGGATAAAAAAAAGCTATCCAAACCTACCTGATCCTTTGTGAAAAAGTAATTGCCCTTAAACCTCAATCCTGGCAACAGCTGCCAGCAGTATCACCATAAAAGAAGCAAGATTTCAAAGCTGAATCTTCCAGGCCAAATACCCACACACACCCAAAATTAGATGTGACATAATAAGTAAACAATCACACCCACCACAAGGCTGGATTTCTGCATTGAAGCAGAAATCCAGCCCATATTCTGGGTCTGGGAGAAACTGCTCTGGCTATGTGCTGTCAAGTGCTACTGACATTTCTGCCTTTAACACAGGCCAGCAGACTGTAATTACAGACCAGGGCTTTTCAGCAGTTATCTGAAGGTAACATATGCATAAAGACACCAGCAGTATGTCTGACACAGAAACTAAAACCTGCCACTTAGAGTCTTTCTGCCAGCAGCAAGTCTTTACTCCAGTCCAATTTAATGGCAATGTCAAGGACTTTTTATTTCTTCTTTTTGGCGCTTCTTCAATTTGTGCTCAAATTACTCTGATGACAGCTTTGTTCTCTGCTTTTCTTTCAATGCCAGTATTAAAAAAAGGGTTTATCACAGTCATCTCGGCTTTTCCACTAAGGACGGAGAAAAGAGCAATCAAGGACCTTGACACTCATCCCGTCTCTTTCTGACTACTATCTGTTATTACTCTCAGCAGAATTAAATGCAGAAGAAGATTAGTTTCTATTTTGTCTACACTTCTTTGAATTATCATCCATACATTTTGTTCAGCATAAGGCAGGCTGGGTCAAAGGGACAGCAGTCTGAGTAAAAATCCCTCTCCTCAGTTATCTCCAAGCATATAGCCTGGTAAATCAAAGCTGTCTGCAAGGCTTTTATCTGTTCAGATGTTTCTTTCTAGAAGAACAGATCTAAAACAGTTCCCTTGAGATACATCAGGAAGGCTTCTCAAATTCTCAAACTGTCAATGTGCAATGACTAGACTCTCACTCTCTCAAAAATAGCTGAGCTTCCAAGTTTGTCATTTAGCAAATCATTCAGCTTCTCAAGGAATCTTTGTTTGACCTTTGCAAATTTAGTCCTTTTGTGATTATCCATATCTTAAACTGTTAGAGGAGAGTTGGATTACAACATATCTGTTCTGATTCCTTCCAATGGTTGGAACAGATTTGGTTCTACATTGTGGTCCCAGTTTGTCTGGCCGTCCTGCTCTTTAGGGTCAAAGTTCATCAGAAACTGAAGTTAACATACATAGTTACTTGGTTGTGCTATAAAATGGCACAATGTGCCTGGAAAACACAAAATACTGCCCTGTTAACACCATAGTGTTATTGGGAACCTGAGGTTCTTTTGTGAAACATACTTAAAGTAACAGCAAAAAGAAAGTGAAAGTATCATTTGAAGAGTTTTCTATTTTGCAATCATTTAAAATTTTTCCAATTTTACCCTTATTTCTATGTAAAAGGGGCAAAGTAATATGTGAATTAATTACATATAAATTAATTAGGTCTGTAAATTAATAGACCAAAAAACAAATAATTGTATTTGTTTCAATGTGTGCGACAGACTGGCGACCTGTCCAGGGTGTACCCCGCCTCTCGCCCGGAACGCAGCTGGAGATAGGCACCAGCACCTCCCGACCCCGTTAGGGAGAAGGGTGACCAGAAAATGGATAGATGGATGTTTCAATGTGACGACCATTGTTCTGACATGAACTACATTTTGGGGACCTACTTCTCCTTGTGGGGACCAGGTTTTGGTCCTCACAAGGAAAAATGCTGTGTTAGTGTCAGAGGTCAGGTTCAGGACCAAGATGTGAATGGAGTTTAAATGAGGCTTGAGGTGAAAGTCAGGGTGAGGCCATATAAATGAATGAATGCAAGTCAATGCAAAGTCCCTGCGAAGATAGAAAGACATGCTATGTGTGTGTGTGTGTGTGTGTGTGTGTATGTGTGTTATGGTTGATGTGTGGGTGGGGAGGACATGGTGTCTGTAAGAGCCAACTTGACAGAATACATTGTTTCAAGTCATCAAAACAGTGACGAAGGAACAGTTTGAAGTGAGAAAGAAGAATGACCTCATCCACTGAGTAATTAGTTCTGAACAAAGTGCCGCCTTTCAAAGACCCTCATTGTAACTGCTGAGCTGAAATGAAATAGTTAGTTAATGTACAGTTGTATAGGTTTTTGTGGGATAAATAAACACGTTGCATGTGCAAATCATTAAGAGCTTTAGTGTTGTTTACTAAACACAATTTAAATTTAATTTAGGAGGAAAATTAGCTTATAAAAATCAGCTTCAGTGATATGGAGACAGGAAAAGAAACAAATGATTGACATCGTGGGTCAAACTGTTTGGCCCAGTTTGATTAAACCTGTTGTTACCTTTGAAACCCCTCAGAGAAATGGGACCACCATGGAAACATCTATCCTTATCAAAGGTAAAACCGTGAGAAATCTAACTACTGAAAGTTTAATCATGTCTGCATTTAAGCACATTCTTAAAGCTGCAGTAACTTTTATAGAAAAACAAACACATATTTGTTAAAACTGTGTCTATGTTGCAGTATGACACCAACAATCTGCGCTGCATTTCTTCAGACAGCAGCAGAAGGTCAGGGAGGAAGAGTTGGAGAAGAACAATGTTTTCACAGATTATCTGTCTTATAACAAACTGTCATGATATGGAGATCATTTCCAAAGCAGGATAAAACTTTCTGGACACAACAAAACATAATAATTTGATCAATTGTTAGAATGTGTTTAAAATGTTGCGGTGGTTGAAGTATGAGGAAGTTCCTTTAATTTATTTTTTAAAAATAGTTTTTAAAAACATTACTTTAAATTGCAAAGGCAGTGTTCTCTTCAAGAAAATAAGCTGTTGTATTCTGAACAAGTCCTCACACTTCCAGCTGATTGGTTGCTTTAAGTGGATTAGACCAGCACTTTTTATTGCCTTTCTTATTTTCTGTGTAAGAGAGAAGGACATTCTTAGAGTTTTTAATATGCTGCTTGTGCATTTTGGCAGACGTTTTTGAGAATAAACAGGAGGACTGTGTGTTGGAGTTTGCATTTCTTTTAATTCAAGACCTAATAACAAGCAAATGGCCCATTTATTACTCTGTGAAGCAAAACCTCAGTAATAAAGTGCCGAACCCTTTGAGAAATAAATCAGTGCCTTAGGTTTTGGTTGATAGATTATCAAGGGAAAGGATTTTTCTGCTGGTGGATGCGTTTTTTTCTCCTCACACTTTTCCAGAATAAATGACTTTGGAAGCTAGAAGTAATAAAATTTGATTTTCTTTGCAGTGAAATGAGGAATATAAACTATTTTTCAAAAGCTACTATAAATCAAAGTAACTGTAATAATTGTGAGAATAAAAAATATATATATATATGTGAAGAAAATGAAACTGTGCGCCAGACAGAACATAAATAATACTCAGATCTTAGGTTTTAGTCAAATAATCCCCAAAACAGTAAAACAAATAGTATGTCCAGTTATCATGAAGTCCATAAGTCAAACATTTTGCTTTTGTTTGAGGCGCAGTTGAAGATCTCCAGTTCTTAATTGTACCATCTAAGCAGTAAATGGTGAAGCAGATAAAACTTTCCTGTTTTCAATAACCGGTTGCAGAAGAATAGTCTAATGGATGTGTGCATTACTGATACAAATCTAAATACTAAGTTTAAGTATAAGCAGCTTTGCTACAAGTCATTGTAAACTCTGGTGGAATTGGCTTCCTCTGCTCTCTGAAAAATCTGAGGAAAACCATATTTGTCTCTACTCATGTTATCTGATGTTGCTAATTAATGTTTTGTCCCAGTCTTAACAATTGAAATGAACAATTGTTGTAAAAAAATACATAGTTACTTCATTGTGCTTTAAAATTGCATTATGAGCTAGGAAAATATATAACACTGGCCCTTTAACGAAAGAAAGAGTAAAATCTCTTGATATGAAAAACTTTGAAATACACATACTTCAAGTACTGGAGAACATGCCATGTACTTCCCTTGTACTGTTTCGTTTTTAATGGTGTAAGTGAAAAAACTGTAGGAAGGTAGTCATTGAAGGGGACCTTGTCTTTTTGGGAAAGCAGCCATTTGTATGTCATTATGACTGACTGTGTGAGCTATTTTTGTACTTGTGTTCTTAAGACCCTCTCTTCCATCTTTCCCTGACGGTCCGACCTTGTCAGCCACATCACTTTGCCAATGAAATGCTTTGTTGAAACAAACAAGAGCTACAAACTGTAACTGCCTCTGGAAAGTGGGGATGGCTGTTAGCTAAAGGTAACAGCCGTGGGTGGTTTTTAACAGGAACAAGTAGCAGATTTCTCTGTGCAGCGCCTTGAAAGCAGCTGGATCTATATTTTTATCTTGGTGACAGCAAAGCAGACATCTTTTTTCTTTTTCTTTTTTTTTCTTTTGCTTATTTGGGAAAATAACAAGTTTGAGTGCTTTCAGGCTCAAACTTGAACAGTTATCTGACTGTTGCTGATAACCCCGGTTTCCATTAAACAACTCTAATGGTGGCTAACAGCCCCCATCTGTGCAACTAACCAGAGCGGGAAGCCGTCATGGAGGCAGCAAGTGTGAAAATAGTTGCCTTTTCTTCACTGCAACCAGGGAATAAAAGGACTACCACCTTGAAGGACCTTTTCCATTACAGCTAATAGGGCAGGATAGATGCTGGTTAATGAGCCAGTGGGTCGGCCTTCATCCGGATTGTTCTTTGTTTTCATCTGTACATACAGCTTGGGAGTGCTACTGTGGTATTTACCTGCTCTAAATCGACTTCATTTAAAGGTAATACGTTGTGGAGAGACAGTGATGCTGTAAAGTGATGAAGCTCTTGTGCACTTTCATCTGAATTACTGGTGTTGTGATCCAGCAGTACAGATACCTCTGAGAAAAGAAATGTGTCTCTAAGATAGATTCACCTAAAATAGAAAAAAACATGTTGGAAACACCAACAGAAAATTAATTTTACAAAGGCACATGTATAATGTAATGTACATTGCACAGTGGAAAATGTGATTATTGATTTTGATTATATTTTGCTTGTTTATATTGTGTAGTTTTTTCCCCTTTAGCTCTTCAAAGACACTGAAGTGGCGTTTGGTCGTCTCGTAAGGAGGCGGAGAGCAGTGATTGGCTGCTCATACAGGCATCTGCAAAAATTAATTGATGCCAGATATTATGGAGCTCAGGTGGAGGGAAGCAGCTGAACTGACTTGGTGGGCGATGCAGAGAGATGTGTTCCAGGACCAGGAGGGAGAACTAACACACTAGGTGATAGTCCTGGGACGTGGACAGACAGACAGCCCAGCACAGACGGTCAGACAAAGGTTGAGTGGAAGCAATGAAGCTTTCCAGCCCTTTGATTTGCCCACAGGTTCATTACTCAATGCATCATTCATTACTCTCTTGTGACATCTCCTGCTGAAAGCCTTGTCACTCAGATCATATTTCCAACTCATGTATGTAATAGTCACAAAGTTTTTGTCAGACTCTTGTTTAGTAACAGTATTTTAAACTACATTCTATTTAGCTGTAATCTTTATTTAGTTGTTCAGATGATTTCTATTAAAACTAATCCTGCTATATTGACTGTCAGAAGTAGTTTTGTTTTATGTCAGACTAATTTGACAACAAAGACATTTGATGCGTTAGTGTCTTGGAACTGAGGCGCCTATTGGGACAGACAGAGGCGCATCTGGGACAGATGCCGTATATTTAGGCACTCACAAAATGTTAAGCTTGTTTCTGCTGTGCAAGACCAACAAATAATGGATTAGTACAGCTGGTCAAAGTTTAACTTTATGCACAGTTGGGTTTATGCAGTGGGACAATGATCAAAAGCACAAGTCTGAATGCTTCAAAAACTCAAGACTTAGGAATGGCCTAGTGCAAGCCTAACCTTAAATCCTGAACTCAAACAGGGTATTCTACTAGTGGTTAATCCCTCCATTATAAAAGACTCATTTACAGTCATGTAAAAAGCAAGATTGCAGTTGTTGCCACAAGGTTTGGCATTACCAGCTTTTAAGTTTTACTTTTTCACAGATTTCCAAATTAGGATTGGTCCACATTTTTAATACAACAAATACTTTTTGTATGCATTAGGTTATTGTTGCCCCTATACTGATCTTTTGACCTCCAAGCTTTTGAATGCCTGCTAATTGGCTATAGAAAAAGTTCCTTAATTAGAAATTATTGTTTTTTGACCATCAGGCCTTTTTCATGAGATTTGAAGCACGTCAACTAAAGTAAACTAAAAAAATAAGCCTCATATTTTTTTAGCATGATGCTCTGGAGGAGCATGGCAGATGTTATGCTCGGACAGCGGAGAAGTGGAGTGGGAGTCTCCTGTGAGACTGTCAGTTCCAGAAACCACACACACACACACAAAAAGCCCTGGTAAAACTGAACAGGGTGTGAGAGAGAGGCACAGGATAAAAAGCTCCATCTCTTAAGACCACAGGGGAACTGAAACTAGGCAAAACAACACTTCAAACATTTATTTTTAGTATTATTCATGTTTTGAATGCATGGATCCCAAATGAAAGCATTGAACATTCCTGTCTTCACACTGTCATCAGAATTCATAGAAGCAAAGAACCCCCACTTTTCTTCTTCTCCAGGCTTCTTCCAGCGACTCCTCTGGTGAAGCAGAAGAGAAGTGTCCGGGAGCAGTTCATGTACGCTGGCAAATGTCCCGTCTTGCTTTGAGTCTAGATTGCCAGATAAAGGCGTGGAAAACGCTGCCTCTCTCTGATCCTAATTGGCATGACGCTGAAGAAGTGGAGCGAATGATCTGGAATAAGTCGCGTGGTTCCATTCTGTTTGTTTGTGGCTACGGCTTTGAACTGCGCCGGTGTCCCGCGGGTGCTTTCAGATACTACCAGTAATATATTGTTCATGGCGCAGGGCCTCAGGCAGACAGAATGATGGATTGAGCTGTTCTGTTTTCTTCTCACAATCCGTCTTCAAAGAAACAAATCGATCTGGAACAGAGGAGAAGGAATGGGTAAAAAAACAAAAAAAAGAAAAAGAAAATCACACAAATAGACTTTCTTTAGAGTGTTTTGATGTGATGTGTTATTTTGTCAGAAGCATTTTCAAATCAAAGTTTACCTTTTGGATCAGAGAACAGCAGGGGTGTGTGAAGTTTTGAGTGTGTGTGCTTGCGTGCATCTTGGTTGTGTGTGTGTTAGTGTTGATCAAATCTATCCAAAGGAATGCATTCACATTTTTAATAGCTAAACATAAAGAGTGCATTGACATTTACATTTATTTTCATGTAGTAGTTTTAACTTGTCAGATCCTTGTAACCAGGTTTTTCACTGTTCTTAAAACCATCTTTTTTTTCCAAAGCCTTTAACATTTTTGAATTTGTACTAGCTTTAATTATTAGTTTGTTCAATTTCACTAAACAGATTTACAGTAATTATAAATTATATTTATTAAAATTCATCTTTTCAGAATAATTATTATTCAAAGATATTCAACAATATCACCATAAACATTTATTATTAGACATTGTAAAAATAATATTATTACAGGTTTCCTAATATTAATATTTATTTTATATATTCAAATCATCCTACCTTTACACATTCAATTATTTTAAAAAATGTGGAATGGCTTCATTTTACAAATATAAATTTTTTTTAAAATACATATATATTTTTAAATTAACAGTATTTTTTTTAAATGTATTTCATACCCACAAACATTTATTATTATTATTATAGCTAGTATTAAAGATATAAAGCCATGATGTATCAACCGACCAGCAGCATCATCAGAATAATTAGCTCATTTGCTCATTTATATTAATTGGTGCAAAGATGAAATTCATCCCTGATCCACTATTATTCTTCTTCTTCTCCTGATCTTCAATGCAACCACATTAAATGTTTGTGGTGTAAACAGACTCAGCCACAGTTTGGTGACTCCAGCCCCATGCTCTGTGTACATTAGGAAGCTGCAGTATATCCTAGGGAGGCTTTCATAAAATCTCTGCTGTTAATTAGCAAAATCCCATATCTCTCATCTTCTGTGGCATTAACAACCTGTAGCTGTCAGCTTAGGTTTGTCTGCTCAATAAGCACACAGTGGCGTCTCTTATAGACACAGCAGTTCCCCGTGAGACCACTGCAGTAACATCTGACGCCTCTTGAGGGCAGAATGACTCTGTGGTACAAAACCATAAACAAACTAGATTTTATTATTCTCCTATGCTCTCATTGCCCTATTTCATTTCTTTTTAATTTCCTGTCCTCAACAAAAGCCTGTCTTTCGTCCTTGAACATAAGTTATATTTAGACTTATGGTCTCACATAAAACTGAACTTTCTGTACTGCATTGTTTTGTAAATAATAAAGTTTTACCAGCATTATATCCAGTCATAATTACTCCTAATCTAATCCCTTAGATTTTATGTCCGATTTGACTTGACTTCTTATTTATCTAGATATTAAATAAAAGTGCAATCACAATATAAATAAAAGCACTTTAACAAACATTCCTCTATTATTAGGCCCGAGCAGCTAAGCGCTGTGAAGGCCTATTGTTTTTGTGCTGTTTATTTAAATTGTAATAGTGTGATTGAGTTTTCTGTGAAGGGTTTGATCAGCCAGGACAGTTTGGCTCCGTTGACCTCCTGAGAGTCAGACTGCTGCAGACTAGAGAACAGAAGGTCAGCAGGATTTCTGGATGACAGATGAGAATCGTACAGAGGAGGGGAGATGTGTCACATCCAGGTGACTTTTCCTTAGCTGGAGGTAAATCTGCTGCTGGCACTTTTTGAGCATGGCCTACATGATGTCCTTTAGCCTGATGTCTAAAAAGGTTAAAAGAAACGGAGGTATTTATTTATTTATTTTTTTTTTACAACAATACATCATGAGTTTTATTTCAAAATTCAAGCAAACAAAGCAGGTATTTCAGTAATATGACTTGTCAGATATTCAGCCCATTGCTCTTCTGGAGATAAAAAATTTTCCAATACTTTTTTCATTTCTATTCTTTTCCTTGTGGCTTTTGAAAGATACGGGGAAAAAATAGCTTTCACAGTTAACTCTTCAGAGGTGAAACAAGCTGATTCCTGGCTGCATCTGGTTTTGGCACCCTGGGCTGGGTTACCCCTCCTTCTGATGACACACGCATACATGCACACACACACACACACACACGCACACTCACTCACACAAACAAGAGTCCTACTTTTACATTAATATGTAATTGACCAGAATGACACAGGTGGCTCTGATCTGCTAAATAAAGCAGCGTAATGTGACGTTGTTTGGTGACAATCTTGTGTCAGCCTAAAAGAAACATTTCAGTTGATAAAACTACGATTCTCCTGGCAATTAAAAGAAAAATCACGCAGTGATAAAAACAGTAACAGATCAATTTATATTTGTCAACTGGAAGAATGTCATCATAATAGTGAGCTCACACATCTGGCACTGATGTACATATATGTACACACTTATTTAAACCCTTTATGGAAAAAAAAATTGATTATATGTGGTGCACATGTGAGAAATGTGATCCCAGGAACTCGTCTTCTTCTTCACAGGTTCAGCTCACCTCTGCTTGTGTGTAACAGAGTTACAAAAGTACTTTATTATTATTATTATTATTATTATTATTATTATTATTATTATTATTATTATTATTATTATTATTTCTAATTCATTTTATATTGAGAATTTGTGAATTTTATCTTATTCAGTTATTTTTTATATGTTGTCTTTGCCTGCGGGGTCGCCCTTCTGCATTCTGCCTCGTTTGTGTCTCCTGGGCTTCCGTAGTTCATTGCAGGCCTCGCAGCTCCTCCGTTTCCGTCTTTTCCCCTCACAGCGTCTTTCTGCTGCTGTGGGAAAGTCAGAGGAATCGATATATGTTTATTTTCTGTCTGGATGTTGTTTTCATTTTGAGCTCTCTACCATATGCTGTTTATTACTGTTAGTTAGTTTGCAGTTTTGACCATTATTGTGGGTTTTTATAAACCGGTGCAAGTCCAGCACTATGGAAGCCAATTCTGTTAAATAAATAAAATCTCAAAATAATGAGAGCGCATCTCATTATTTCACTCCAAGTACTGAGAATAACAGAGTGAAAACCATTTTAATTCTCGGTGTTGTGCAGAAATCTTTGCATCGCTGCAACATAAGTTTCCTCTGTGCCATGATCCATTCGTATCTTTTGTGGAAATCCATTATACTCCATCACAGCATCAATGAAATAGCCAGCAATAATGTGAGGGTGACTATTAGTCTTATATGCTTCTAGCCAGATCATTTTCCTGGAAAAGCAGTCTATGCATTGTTGTTTGTCCCCTGTCCACTTGTATGACCTGTTGCTCCCAGTGTGACCCCTGACCTCCGCTCAGCCATGCTGCCTGGCCTATGGACAACTGTTGACTGTGCTTTTTTGATAATTGTGACCATTAAAACCGCCATATACATCTACAGGGTCTCCAGAACCAGCTCCTTTTCGCTCAACGCCAGTCCAGCTTTCGCCATAGCAGGACCAGCTTATTTTCGCTCGCCGCCGGTCCTGCTGCTGCCGTAGTAGGACCAGCTCCGCTCTGCTTGCTTCCTGTCGGTCCTGCTGCCGCCGTAGCAGGACCAGCTTCCTTACGCTTGCTCACCGCCAGTCCTGCTGCCGCCGCAGCAGGACCTGCTCCCTTCCACTTCCTTCCTGTCGGTCCTGCTTTCGCCATAGCAGGGCCAGCTCATTTCCGCTCAACACCGGTCCTGCTTTCGCCATAGAAGGGCCAGCTCAAGCTCCCTTCGCTCGCTTACCACCGGTCCTTCTGCCTCCATAGCAGGACCAGCTCCTCTCTGCTTGCTTACCGCCGGTCCTGCTGCAATGCAGAAAGACCAGCTCATTTTTGCTCACCGCCGGTCCTGCTTTCGCAATAGCAGACCAGCTCCCTTCTGCTTGTTCACCGCCCGTCCTGCTGCCGCCGCAGCCGGAGCCTGCCTGTTGCCTGGATCTGCATATTGTTTATACCCTCATGTTATGCTTACAAACGCATCTCATGATATATTGTCGCCTACAACCTCTAGGGACCTTGACCTTTGTCATCATCTGTGGCAGTTCCGCCAGGTTGCCCACTATTTCTTCTCCTCTCAATTTCCCTGAGAAAAAACTTCCTGACTGCTGGTGTAAATGGTGGCATTTGAGGCTTCCTTGTGCTAGGGGGCGTTGGGTTAATCTCCGTGTGTGTCATCTTAAGTATGGGTGGCGTTGGCTTAAACTGCGGTGGCGTTGGCTTAAGCTCCGGTGGCGTTGGTTTAAGCTCTGGTGGCGTTGGTTTAAACTGCAGAAGCGTTGGTTTAATCTCCGGTGGTGTTGGCGTAAGCTGCTTTAACTTTTCCTGAGTTATGATGTCTTCATTCAAATCTGGCTCGACCTTGCTTTCACGCAGAAGCAAAATTCTGCGATTACGAGCTGATGACTTTGTTTTGGGCAGCTGGAGGGGTGATTTGTCAAGGGGTGGTAGAATTCTCACTTGTTTATCGTTCATTTGTGTTTGAACTTGGCTTTCAACTTTAGGTCCTTCCATCGCAATATTTTCTCCTACCTTAGCTGCTTTGCTCTTTATGGATTTCTTTGAACTGTTGTGTTGTGTCCCCTCACTAATGTATAATTTTCTTACCTTCAACACTTGGTTGTTGACTTCTTTAATATGAACTTGAACTTTCTGCTTGCCGTCAGTTAGTGGCTTTATCTGACAATTCAAGGATTTAATTTCTTTTTTCAGCCCTTTCAAATCAGATGCTGTGTAGTCAAAACTTTTCTTCACAATCATGGCCTGTCGCAGTGGTTGTGAGGCTAAGGGCTTGGAGGAGCTCTTAACCTGCTGCTTCAAGTGCTTACTCATCTGGCGATTTCTTCTCATCAGACGTTTTGATGATGTCCTGTTTCGCTGTTTCTCCTGAGCTAATACGCCCGAAGTCAAATCGATCTTTGCTTTAAACTCTTGCTTAGTTTTCTCTGTGACTTCCTCCACTGGAGTTTTCTTATTAATTTTATTTTCTTTCATTGCCTCTTTCAGCTGCTTTTCCAGAGCTTTGATCTTGCCCTCAAGAAGTCTGGACCTGTCTTTTTCTCTCATAATCTCACTGTTCTTCATGCCGATTTCGTCAGTCTTTCGGATGATCTCAAACTCAAGTTTCTTCATTTCACAATAATGCTTTTCAATTTTCCCCTTGTATGCTGTGAGTTGAGACGACACTTGCTTCTTTTCTGACAAAATCCTCTCAATCTGCAGTTTTGAGTCCCTGTCGAGGTTTTTCAAAGATATTTGAAGCTCTTTGACTGTATTTTTTAACTGGTTTACCTCAGACAACAGCTGAGTCTTGTCTGAACTCCGGTTCTCTACCTCGTGTTTCAACTTTGGGATTTGCTGACGTTCCAGGTATTTGTTTTGCTTGACAGACCAGTGAAGCTCTTTGGTGATTGAGTCAATTTTATCATTCAGAAGCCCAATTTGCTTATGAGCTTTTTCCAAATCCTCCTGCAGGTTGTTCTCCTTGATCACTATTGCAGGTTTGTCTCTAAACCTTTGTGACCAGTCCAGAACCAAGAGAATCAATTCATTTCTAGTCATTTGTTTAATTTGAGACTTGGTCAACGAATCGATGTCAAATGCCGACATTTTGACTGTCCAACCGATGTACAAGAAAAGCCACAAAAAAATGCAATGCTAAATCCAAAAACCACCGTCCGTGCTCCTGCTTCAGTTTTGCAACTTTGATTCAGATGCAGGATATTCAAGACATCTGTCCCTTATGACATCATAACACTTAGACATCATCAGGGTCCATCAGTGGAATAATTTGATGTATGCTATGTTGCTAGGCAACAGCAAAGCCAGCTCACTTTCCAGCCTCCTGGGAGGCTTTCATATTTCATCGTGCTTTTGGTTTCCAGTGTGACGGAGGCGTGTGGTAGTTGCAGATGCACGACAAGAACGAAGAGTCTCTTGCATGAACTTTACTTCTTCCAGCACAGATGAGTTACAACGACAACCGAGCTGTTCTCACAGAAGAACTGTGTAGCTTCTGGCCTTTAGCTCTGGCACTGACAGCAATTAGCGATGTCCGGGCAGTGAGCACTGAGTGCCATAACCATCAACAGAAACATAACGGATCAGCTGTTAGATACTGGTTGCTAAGGTAACCACCAGCTGTCAAGAACAGAATAAAGAGAACGTAAAACAACGAATCTTGCGATACTGTCTCCTCTCCCAAGCTGCGCTGCATTTACTGATTTAGGCTTGGAGAAATTAAATAAAGAAACACAAAACCAAGCTTAAGTTCAAATAAAGTGTAACCTTCCTTATATATAAATATACTTATATATATATATCCCAAGAAGTAAGCTGGAGAACGGTTTTAAGATGTACGCCTCGGTATACATTCACAGATACGAAGGTGAGTTTTACTTTCTTTAAACTTTGTGGCTAACATTAGCTTTAGCTTATGCAAGTAGGCAATATTCTCTGACATTTTTCTTGTAAAAAAAATGCTATTTAGTATCTAAACATTTTTCATTTTTTCTAACGGAAAAATGTTTTTACCTTATTTTCAAGAATATTACGTGCGTTTATTGTCGTTAGAGTCAGAGACCAAGTAACGGGGGATTTTAGGGTCAGGCTTTTTGCTTCTGAAGCCTGACGAAGCAAAACAAAACAATAGCTTAACAGTAGAGCAGCTCTGGTGTCAAGAGTTCTAGTTCAGCTGAATGTTCAGGTTCAGAGTTGTTACTTTTAGAAAAATATGATCGTGTGTAACCTGGTTATATTTCTCTTGTTATAATTACACATAATGTCTATTTTTGGTTAGTTGTATTGTTTTCTGTCTGACTGAAAATCTCTGTCATTGTTTTAACCATGTTACTTTCAGAGCCGAAGCCCCGCCTTTTTATATCTTCTTCTGTGGTATTGTCTTTAAAACGTTTAGGCCCTCCCCTTTTGTCATGTTGTCCCCCGGGAAAGGTGTGTACTATGCATTTTCTATTAAAATGCATCCAGTTTATTTATAGATTTATTAAGTTAATTTCTGTTATGGACTCTTGTTTTGTGTAGGACTTGGAGCGGCAGCCTATATTACGGTTGTTTATCTATGTTGTTCTTGTCCGAATAAATCAAGGAATCATCCTTTTAAAGACAAACTGTGCCACAGCCTGATCACTTAAAACCAGCACAATGCAGAAAGGTGCAAAGAGCCCATTAATGTACAGGGTCTTAATCATTAAATGTTTCTTTTTGTTTTTTTAATTTACATTTGTGTAATTTGTGTATATTTGGCCATAATGATCAGGATATTAATGGTATATTCCAATTTTGTGTCCAAAATATAAATGCCAAATTTAATACAGTATTGCTATAAGTTAAAGTTGGAATATTTAAATTATTAGTCAGCAACCAATTATGAAGATCCTTCCAAAATTTAGATGCATAACGACAGGAAAAGAATAAATGTTACAAAGTTTCTGCATCAAAATGTACAATTATTCGCCTCAATATTAAATTTTCATCTCAAGTATTCTTTTTATTCGCTGTCATTTACATGCATTGCAGATCAATAAGGGGCGCCTGTGAACCACCAGCGGTTCGGAATCCACAGTTTGAGAAAGACTGCTCTAAATCTAATTCTTGAGCCTACACAAGGGGGAGCCACTGGGTTAGTAGCAGGCTTTGGTCCCCATAAGGCCTGTCGGTTTTCAGAAGGTTAGTTAATATGCCAGAAATGGTCCTAAATAGGGTAGCTATACAAGTACACACACCCGTGTACACACACACACACACACACACACACAGAGATACATAAGTGATCAAATGCTTCCAAGATGCTTTATTAGAACGATTAATTTCCGAGTAGTTTGGAGCCACTTTTTATTGGCTGGACATGGAATTAAGGCAGAAAATGCTCTTGGCACTCTTGGGGGTGTGCCATAATCTTTAATGCTTTTATGCAATTTTCACATTTAACCAATGAACATACTCCTCACATCTTTGGCAAGGCTTACAGGTTTTCTCCTCTAAGGTGGCAAAGCTGTTGGAAATGTCATCTGTAAAATTGATGACCGTTTCCACACTGCCCTGGTACTTCAGGGCATTGACATGCATCTTGAACTGTTCTGGCAAATTTGCTTGTTTCTGGAGGGTAACATTAAATGTGAGCTTGGAAGGGGAGAATTTGCTGTTCACTCTGATGAACTGCAAACTTCTTAAAGAGAAGGTCTCGTGTGGAGAGCATCTGGAGGCGAGGTGCTAGAAACAGGACGGCCAAGTGATCAATCGTGTCAGCCATACAAACTGTATTTGTTTCCCTTAGTAAATATTTTGCAATGAAATACCATGGAAACGTCTCCACCTTCAGCCTTTTGCAACACAGTTTAGAATGTTAAGCTTTTCACAAATAATGGGTTTATTTTTAAGGATGTTTTATTTTAACCTAAATGGCTGTGTTTCCATTACAAATGTGCTCAAAACTTTGTCAGTATTCTGCTAATGTGGAAAAAGCACAATTTAGCAATTGTGGTGTTTCCATTGAATAAGAAAAAAAAAACAGACAAAATCACAAAT
Organism: Poeciliopsis gracilis; assembly: GCA_911649635.1. Classification (NCBI taxonomy): domain Eukaryota; kingdom Metazoa; phylum Chordata; class Actinopteri; order Cyprinodontiformes; family Poeciliidae; genus Poeciliopsis; species Poeciliopsis gracilis. Next base: position 792,684 of record CAJVRI010000452.1, on the reverse strand, counting down.
GAATAACTTGCCATCATCCAGTTAAATCCTGTTTTCTTCTTTGTGGTTTGTGCCAGCAGCATGTTGATCATGAGTCTTGTGATGTGAAAAGTGTTTCCCTTGCACTTTCACAAATTAAACTCCTTGTTTAATTTGTGAAAGTGCAAAAAAAACAAAAAATGTTTTTTAAATTGCAGTCTTTGCAATAAACAAGTTTATTTTTGAAATGTCAACTTACTCAAATACAACTAGTGGTTCATGGAAATAGTAAATCAGCGTATGGAATTACAAACAAAACTATAAGGTGGCATTTTGAAATGTGCAATAATTCAATAAGACTTCACTGGCCTTCGTCGACAAAATTAAAATAAAGTAAGATTTATACAGACTTTATCTTATTGTGACAAAAAGCTGAATTCTCCAAAGTTTTTTATTTTATTTTTTTTCAATTTCCTCCTGTAAAACTATTATGTCATTGAGTCCTGCATTTAGGGAGATAATATTTTAAAGAGGACAAAGTATGAAAAGTTTTATCCAAATTCCTTTGTTTGTTTAAAAGCCAGAGGAGTGGTCCATCCCACAGTTAACCCGGGGCTACGTTAGCAAGCTAACCCAAAGTAGAATGTTTTTAACCCAGCAGTTTTTTTAGCAGGCCCATGGATATTGAATTAATGCTCCAAAACGGACCAATATGCATATCTAAATTAGCTTTAAGACATTTTTTTTTCTTGTCAGTGGATTTTAAGCTTGTTTTATAGTTGTCTGTATTTTACTGCCGAGCATTTACCTCAAGAGAAATTCCTTTAAAAAGACAGAAGAAAACTTTGCCTTCCATCGCAAAAATGTTTTAAAAACCAAAGCCTTTTTATGACTTTTATAAACCACATAAAATACCAATAAAGCAGGTTGTTTGTGATAGTAATGGAATATTATTAAGTTATTCTTTTCAAAGGAGCTGTACATTACTGGAGTAGATTTGTTGACCAGATAGTAAGCATTAACATATTGGAGCAGATTCTGCAAAGCAATTAATATTTTGGTCCTTCTGTCTCTGGTGTGGCCTTTAAAGTAAAAAGCAAGAAGGAATCAGTCTACATGCAACAAATAAAATATGTTCTTCTAGCTCTATCGTTCTCTTTTTCTCACCCAGAACTGCCAACGACAGCCAGAATCTCCTACTCAGTCTGCTTGGCAGAGCTTGACTCTCAGTGATATCAGTCTACCGACAAATATAGGTAGAGATCCGATGAGATTCCCTCCACCGTTTTATTCCACTTATGCATTTCAAAAATATACTGCCCACAGCTGACTCACTGGGGTTCTTGTTCACACAAGAACACACAAGGGTTCTGTTTTCGAGTTCCAACCAATACACCTTTGGGTGAAGTCCACATTAATCTTGAAGGGAATCCAATGGGTGGGCTGACTCATAAAGTAGCAGTCATTACTCAGACACTCTCTCCGGTGTGAACATTTTGCCACATAACACCACAACAAGCAAGATCTTTTCTTCAAGGCGACAGGTTATATAGGGGGAACCTGAGGTGCAGCCGCTTATGCTGGCAGAGGGGAAGACGGAGGAGACTGCAGAAGTTGAGATCATTTGGTATGCATTCAGAACTTAAAAAACAAAAAAAACAACTCAGTGTCTGCTTAAATGTATTTATTCTACCTTTTCAGGCTGGGGTTGATCTGGCATTGAGGAGGTTTAGAAAAAAGTCACAGTTTCAAAACTTCATAAAGCTGTTCCTTTAGCTTGAAGTCTTTTATAACAAAGCATTCTTTGTATGCAGCCTAAATTAACAGCAGAAAACTGCTTATGGCATTGTGCAAACTTCTGGGGTTGCATGGTCCAACATGCTGGGCAGTGAGTTTGACCTCTGTGTGACCTCTGTGTGGATTGAGAATAATTACTCAAAAATGGCTCCAGCAGAATTATCTCACTATTAAACAATGTGATCTTCATTTGCCATTTTGAACAATTTGATTTAATTTGTTTTATAGTGTTTTGTTCATATGTTACACACAATAAAACACTGTTGAAAATAAAATAAAATGTTATTCAGGAAGAGTTGAAACTGACTTTGGTGAAGAAAACAGAATTTATTTCAATAAACACCTTTTTGGTGCAAAAGGTGTACTTGAATGCACCATGAGGTTATTGCCTGTGGCTATGAAACACAGCGTAGAAGCACATTACCGTGTCAGCAGGACAGGACTAGAAGGAAAATGTCTCTCCAAGGTGGAGCTCGGCTTGGCACCACATGTGTCTGATATGCACAGAAAATTCCTGATTGCTGCTACAGATGGATATCGTGCAAGATTCTCTGCTCAGCATGACAACTTCCAGGTCACTTAAACCTCCCCATCTTTCCTGTGGTCAATTTTTCCATTTTCTATTTTTGAAAAGGCGCTTTTTAAAAATTTTTGTCAGTTACAACGTCTCCATTTTGTTTTTAATCAGCTTCTGATTGTACAGCTTCATACTGCGTTTGGTCTAAAGATTGATCAACCAGAGCCTGCTGAGGGAGCTAGCTGAAAACTAGCTGGTTTTCAGCTAGCTGGATAAGATGAGAAAAATTAGGTATTTTTTTCCCAAGTTGAAAACTCAGTTTTCCTTTTGTTTCTTCATGTTTATCTCTCTTGTCCTCCCATTGTCTTGAGCCAAGCAGCACTGGCAGTAATAGACATTGAGCTGCAATTAATCCTGCCTCTCTCCATTTGCCAATAGTCATCCTGCTGAGAGAGAGAGAGAAGAGGAGCAGAGGATAATGGATGAGACGAAGAAAAGCAACAGTAGATTCTTTCTGGGTTGCACGTCAATATGTTGCTTACCATGTTTGTTGTCATTTAAATGTTACAGAGAGGAGAGAAACAAAGGGAAGACATTAGACTGGACAAACAAAAAAATGAAAGATTGTTTTAGCTTCAAAATACACAAACAGTGATTCAGAGGAATTAGAGATGGAGGATTTGAGTTAAAGTGACGACTACATTTAGAGATTGAAACAGATGCAACAGCTCTTTCTCTAATCAAGCTGAACTCCACCTGCCAAGGTGAGGCTGATCATTCCTAAACCCCCTGAACAACCAACTGTGCGCAGTCAGTAATATGAAAACAAACCTAAAAATATACAGAATACTGACTGTTTTGAGGGGGGGGACAACACAGAAGGAGGAAAGCGTGATCTGTTTTGACAGCCAGAGAGCCCCGAGAGCCCATTTTCGGCCTTTTCCACCAAGGGAGCTGCTTCCTGTGGATAAAGGCTGTGGAGGGAGCTGGAGACAGAGCGCTGTACTTGTGGATGTCACATTTGCAGCTTTAAACAGGTGGCACATTACTGCTGGCGTTCGGAGGGCAACGGTGAAGGGCGACTTTCGTAGGCAGCCCCTTTTCTTTTCTCAAGATGGACAATTTTATTACAAGAGTATTCTCGAGTCATTCATCTTCATCTAATTGCAACCTCTGAAGATTCATTGGTTTTTCAGTCATCCTATTGGTGCAAAGTGCTATTCTACCCATTCAACTTCCTCGGAGGTTAAGAACCACTGATCATTTAAGGAACTTTAGAAATGTGGACAGTGGATTCTGACATTAGTGCTGCTGCTACATGTTTAGCATTAATATGCTAGTTTAGGCAAGGCAAATGTATTTTATACCACATTTTGTGTACAAGCACAATTCCAAGTGCTTTAAGGAAAAATCAAGAAAAAGGGTTTGAAAAACAAAGGCACAAATTAAACATGAAGGCTCATCTCACTTCTTTTAGCCTTTTAGTTTTGCTGACAGGCTGAATCCTTTCACTCCTATTGTGTTCAAGTTTAGTGCAACTTCAACACAACAATAGTCTTTTCCAGCATCCAGTCAGAGCGTTTTTTTGAAGCAGAAGTGAATCTTCTTCTCCAGTGGGTGGAGAGAATCAGCATTGTCGTCCATCGCTGTTTGCAGATGTCCTCCGTGTGTGAGATTTATGAATGTACTAGAAATGCTGCATATCAACTTCTCACTCACTTCAGATTTATGAATGTACTAGAAACACATACAAAGGTTCTGGCAGGGTCCTGTGTATGTCTTTGTATGCTCTAAGCACATTGTACACTTTGAAATTTATGTTGTTAATTAATTCAAATTAATGTGATAGTATTGCAATAAATTAGAGCATAAAGTGTATATCAGCTGGAAGTGATGGTTGTATTTACACCAATAGCTGATTAGTGCTATTTGGTTTGTGAGTGACAAGTTGATATGCAGCATTATTTGAGGTAATGCCCTGAATGACTTACCCTTTAAGAAAGTGAGCTGTTTGTGTGTGTGGATAAAGCATTGTTTGGCACCTTTTGTTTGAGTAAATTTTTTCATACATTTACAAAAACTGCCACCTTGCCCAAGTGTATTGACACAAAGCAATTTGTGAAATAATTGGTCTCCGATTGGCCTGTACAAGTTCTCATAATAGGCCTTTTTAAGAATCCAGATTCTCAATTAAAAAACAATCTGTCAAAATTGCTGCTACATATCGTCAATTTCCTGCATATGCATGTTTGTTTGTTTGGTTTTTTGTGCCTTTTTTGCCTGCAGAGTACTATTGAAAGCAGAGCTTAAGCTCAGCAGGGAAGAATGGCGAGGAGCCTACAAGCTGTTTTTGCAGTTTTGGCAAATTCTTCAAAGCTAACCACCTTTCTGGATTTGACATGACAATGATGATTTGACTTTAAAAAAAAGCTTGATGTTACATGTTCAGATTACAGGAGGCCTCACAAACAAGTTCACAATGCCAATAAAATGCCACACTAGAATTAGAGAGACACCTGTTCAGAAATATAGAGATTTATGATGAAACATGAACAAAATAATGCCTCCCTGGATTTTGTTAAAAAACAAAACAAACAAACCCTGAACAATGGGTTAGTGTGATTAGCATCCTCAAAAAACTAATTAGCACAAATTTCACATGAAGAGGGAACTTAACACATCCCCCCTATTAATTAACAAGAACATGTTTTAGATGTGAACATTATGTGTGGCTGCAGCCCACATAGGCTGAAAGCAGTATTTATCAGGTCTGGAAAAAGTTGTCAGTCTGGACTCAGACAGGTGACGGCTGAAAGCTTGTTAAGGAAGGCGGGGGCAACAGTGGACGACTCGACCTCCTAGTGTTCAGTCAGATGTGCAAAGAATAAAAAAAAATCATTGCTCAACCTAAAAAAAGCCCAGCTTTGAGCAAATTTATGTTGGTTCAATCAAACCGTGATAAATTGTAAAGCATTAAATTCCTTGTTGTAATCAATGAGTGAATTTGCAACCAGGCCCCTGAAGGAAGTATATTACTGAAATAATGATGTTTTCTGGCTGCCTGCTCGTGGGGCGGCTGGGAAGGAAAGAGCCACACAAGGTGAATAAATGCTTGAATGATGTTTGATGTAATTAGAAAACAGGCACCTGGCAGTTTTGCTAGATATAATGAAAAACCTGTCAAAGCTTGTCTCAGAGGAACAGCTTTTGATTAAATGCGTTTGGAGGGGGCTTAGAAAAATGTGTCTAAAGAAACTAAAAGAAAAAGGAATTGCAGGACAATTCAAAAAAAATATTCTACATGTTTTAATGTCACAATCACAAATACCAATGTACTTCATCAGGATTTTATGTCGAGAGGAAGGGAAATGATGTGTAGTTTTCAAAGAATTTTGTGAAGACTGAAAGCAGGGATGGATTAATAAACACATTAAACAAGTTTTAAACATCTGATGGAACGATGCTCACATTACTGGATCTCAGTACATGGTGTCCTCCCAAACCTTCAGACCTACAGAGAGCATTGATCACAGCAGCAGCTGTGAGGTCAGTGGTAGGTGGTGCACTGATTGCAGTTTTCTGGCCGATTCCCAATCTTTGAAAAGCCTGACCTGCTGATTCGAGTTTGGGTCAATACCATTTTTTCTTTTCTGAAATATTGAAAATATAGTAAAAGTTATGGATTTGGCAACAGTGAGGTGATTACTGTTGACTGAAAATGTGAAGACATGAGCTGGTTGGTTGGTCTATCAATCAAACCTTTTCCAGGCACAAGAGAGGACAGTTGAACATTTTTTATTTTTCTTCTAAAATATTTCTGAGATTAATCTCAAAATTTTTTCGGGGGCACAACAATGTACTCCTCTCTTTTTTTTTTTATAATGGCTCTCATATACCTTTGTACATTTACCTTCCACTTCACAATAATGCTCAACTTTGTGTTGGTCTGTCCTCAGAAGACCAGTAAAAACATTGAAGCTTGTGGCTGAGATGTGGCAAAAGGAGTCTGAGATCTTTTGAAAGCCACCTTCTACTGTGGGTCAAAATACATAATAGTATCTCAATTAGGTCCAGAAGTTTGAATGAATTCATTAAATCTCTTAAAGTCATTTTCTCAACCACATGTTAATGTCTGTTTCTGATGAGGAGGACCTTTTATTTATCCACAGAACCGACCCGTACCACACTGTTCAGCTGTAGGACCATAGGATAAAGGTATGGTACGGTTAGGACGGAGCTACTGGCAAACAACAATAAATTCACCTGACAATAGAATAGAGAAGCAAATCACAACGACACATGTCAAAATACTCAGTAGAAAGGAGACATACGTATAGAGATATACGTTGCATGAAGACTGTTCATAACTTTCGGATCTTGCTTGATCAAATTAAAGCCAGTTATTCCACTGGGAAAAGACACACATAATAGAGGCCAGACAGACATTTGAAAAATTTAAATAATTTTTGTTTATATTTACAAAAGGAGTTCATCATTGATTATACTAAACCTGAATGATAGACAGCAGCAGCTCATTGTGTTCTGAATTTTATAGGCTGTATTATTTAGGCTCAGGTGAAACGAGAAGAGCTTGAATAACAAGTTACATCTCTTTCTTCTCCTGTTTTGCAATAGTAATTACACTCTGCAGATGTTTCTAGTAGAGTCAAGGCTCAATTTTCACATCTGCTATTGTGGTAGAATTGGTTTGATGGGAACCAAAATTGCAACATTTGTTATATTTTGACTTGGTGAGGTTTATTTTCACTTTGTACTGTCAAGCAACCTAAACCCTTTGCCCAACCTATTCACCTGTTTACCTGTGGCAGCGCTGCACCAAAAACCTCTGAAGAACACACTGAGCACAACTTCCTTTTTCACAGAAAAATATAGTAGCATCAAATTTTGGTGGTTGTAGGATTTCTCTTCTGTGTTTGGAAAGCCATTTCTCCTGCTCGCTCTGTCACACTTTGAAAAGCCCTGGTTTACATCCAAACATATTCAAGTGGTATAACGGCCCCGTCAAGTCCAGACCTAAATCAAACTGAGAATTTGTCTACATTTAAAAGAAACATCAGGTGGCTGTCAAATTATTACCACATATATATATATTTTTTCTCCTCCGAAGAGTTTTTGCAGCGCTAGTGGCTCGTATTTTTTACAGTAGGCAGACAGGAAAGAGGGCGAGGAGAGGGGGAAGTCATGTGGCAAAGGTCGCCAGGACCGGGAGTCGACCCCACGTCGAGGACTGAGGCCTCCAAACGTGGGGTGTGCTAACCCCCTGCGCCATCACAGCACGCCCCACAACATATTTTTGTTTTAAACTCATCCTTCCACTTAGAATCCCATGGTGTTCCCACGAGACACTGCAGAATTTAACATGGTGTTTCATGTTAAATCCCAATCGTATAATCCCTCTGCAGATCATGGTTATAATGTAACCCGTTGTTGAAATGTTTAAGACGTATAAATACTTTTTGTGTTGCAATCTTTAGCTGAGCTAAATCACCAATGCTTCATGGACCTAATAACACCTTGTTTTTGAATGCAATGTTTGGCACTAACCATGGTGAGTAATAAAAATCTTATTTCACTAAAATTAGAACCAGAAGTAAGCCTAAACAGTCATGACGAATCTGAAGTGACATTTTCCTTGTTATTTAACAGGCTTACTTACTTGTGAGAATACAGAGTGGTTCCTGCAGTTAAGCTGTAGATAACAGCATCAAGTGGAAGGAGCTCTTCTTCACCTCAAAAGCTGGATTTATAACAGCTGTCAGGCACTTGCTGCTGTCTCAAGGGCCAAGTTTGTTAATGTAGTGATTTATTGCACTCAAAATGCTCAGATGTGTACAATTTCTAGTTCCATTGTGCAGTTTTGTATACAGTCTTATTTATCTTTCTCTATCCTGAAGTCATTCTCTATAGTATTTCACCTCTCTCTCGTCCTTCTCTTACCATACCTCTCTCTCTGTCTCACCCTCCCTTCTCTCCGTCTCTTCCTGGTTCCTTGCCATCCGTCTGCCTCTGTGCCGGAGGTGCCGCTTGCTATTTGGATGATTTAGTCCGTGAGGGAGAGAGGGATTTCATTAGCTGTTTACCTGAGGGCCTCTGGTACCCGTGGTGCTTTAAGGCTGCTTTATTGAAAAAAAAAAAAAATCCTGCATTCAGTTGTGAAGGAGCGCAGGGGAACTGAGGGTTAAGGGTCATTCATGCATCTGGCCATTGGTGCGAGTTCTCCGAATGGATATGCACCTATGGGCCTGTGAATACTCTGCTGCTATATGATTGTTTTTTTTCCTTTATCCATTTTTTTAAGCAGTTAGTGAGGAACATATTGGCTTATCCTAATAGGGTGCACTTCACACTGTGGGTTTGAGCTCTCTGAGTGGGTGTTTGCTCAAGGGACTCTTCTACAACAGCTTTATTAAAAAGACAACATCACACTGGAGCAGGGTTCACTTTCAGTTCTGGCTGTGGTGAGTGTTCACACTCTAGCATTTGACATCAAAGTTTTAATCCCATCCAGCCAAGTTAGATTTATTTTTTTTTCTATTCACCATTTTCATGAGAAATCAGTCACATAAATTACAGACATACAAATGATGTGTAGCAAGCTGTTCAAGTGTGGGTGATGTGAGTTGGCTGGTAATGCATCACATTATTGAGCATCTGAAGAAATGTAGAAATGTTACCTGAAATGTACAAAGCACATTTGTTTTAGCTTTGTTTTATACTGTTAGGCTGCAAACTGTTTTCTGGAGAGTCTAGGTTGTGTTTATCCTTCATTTGGACAGCATTACTGTGGAATCACTATGCTGGTTAAAATAATAATAATGATGATAATACTACTAATAATAAAAATAATAATAAGCAGTTGAGTTTTAAAATTTGTGAGAACCCTTTATGTGCTCCAGGAGTCCTAAATGACATCATGCTACAGCTGTATTTAGACAATTAATTTTTTTCATCATCTAAACTAATTGTAATCAATCAAAAGAGAAATACTCCATTGTTTCAATTTATTATTGCAAATTATAAGGTTCCCATTAAGCATCACTTAGTATAAGACAACAAAAGTTCCTTGAGAATTAAATCTGCCATTTTCCATAGCATTTGATTTCATGCAGTTTTTTTTTATTTTTTTTTTTGTTGTCATTTTTGGAAGCATGTTAATGTTAATATTTGAATCTTACTGATGTTTTTCTATGAGATTGAAATGATGTTTTAATATAAGAAGGCCCTAATTGAACCCAACTCCATTTGCCTGTTGCTGAAGTATTGACTGTGACTTAATGCAATTTGCCCTGTTTCTTTTTTTTTTTTCTGAAGCATTTTGTTGGTGAGGCTGTGCACAATATTTTCCCAAATAATAATAATAAAAAAATGTATTGATCTCTTCAGCCTTTGTCAGTCATGTTAACTATTTGCAGAGGGGAGTCAAGTATTTATACTGATTTAAAAAATAAAGTTTTCATCCATACATAGAATGGAAAGGTCTGTATAGATATATCTCATCTGTAGGAGACTGAATCTAAAAGAATACAGAAAAACCTACGTTGTGTGAAAAAAATAATTTGGACATTTTGGCCAACTGAAACTATAAGTTTACATCCACTGAATAAAAAGACACATACACTGAAGTCAAATCAGACCAAAATTCTCTTGTTTTACACCAGTTGAAATTACCTTTGTGTGTGTTTTTATAAACTTCTGTAAATTCTGATCACTCACCAACCTGCAAGATTTCTGGCTCTTGCAGCCCTGACATGTTCGGTTTCTGGGTAACCTGCTAAGATGATATGATGCGAGCAAGACTTTAAAAAACAAACAAACAAAAAGAAGTTAAAGTCCCAAGTGTTGCAGATCTTTCTGAGCTGCATCTGCTTGCTGTTTGCTCCCCTGTCTGGGGCGATAAGATAATCTGTAGATGTCCTGCATTTCTTTGATGCGGGGAACAGAAAGTAGTAGAAAGGAAAATGCATGCTTCAAAAGAGGCATGCATTGCCACATAAAAACTCTTCCCTCTTTCTTTAAGTCTTTTTTTGTAGTTGGTTGGGAGAGATAACGGAGGCTGAGAGGCGGCTGGGTGGAAAGGCTGCTCTGTCTGGAGAACCGTCACTCAGAGCCACGGCCTGCAAGCTGTGCTCTGCCTGAAAACCTGCACTTATACAATAGGGCAGGCATCATGGGAGGCCTTCCTTCCTCCCTTCCTTCCTTCTGTCCGACTTACACAGGACTTACACAGGACTCACACACACACACACACACACACACCCCCCCCACCACACACACACCCCACACACACACACACACACACACACACACACACACACACCCCCCCACACACACACACACACACACACACACACACACACACACGGACACCATCATTCTTCACTCATTCTCAATAGTCAGCCTTACTTTTAACTCAGCTCTTACTCAGGCTCTTGTTCAGTCTTCAAAAGTACTTTGATGATGAACATAATTATAATCAGTGTGGTATTTATCATAGATTTTAGAATTGATTAAAGTTTTAGAATGTATTTATTTTTTTTACAGTTTGGTCCTTTATTTTGCTGTTGCTGAGTTCCCCTTGTATTCAGAGTTTAATTCAATCATTTTCCATTCCCAGTTTAATTAGCCTTATATGAGAGGCACATCAAATAATTCTGCGCCTTTGGTTTTATCCCATTAAATTGTTAAGCTCCATTTCATCAGTTGATTGCATTCCACACAGATTTGCAAGTTAACGTTTTCTGGGCATGTTCATTTCATTTTGTTCTAATATTCTACTTGCATTTAGAATGTATGAACCGGACATGAGCACCAGAATGAGCCTTTTAGCTTTTTAATTTCTCCTTTCATTGCCATGCGTTGTGTGATTACAAGTCCAAAAGTAATAAAGTGTCACACAGTCTCAGGCACTTGGCTGTAATGTTGCATGAAGCTCTTCTAGCATCTTGATGGGTTTCATTTTAACACCAGTTTTGTGATTTTTTTAGCTTTTGTTCATATTTTTATGGACACTAGGACTTAGTCAAATACTAAGGCAGGGTGGAAGTTACCTGATGTGAGAATTTTGTATTTTCCAGCCACATAAAGCCATTTTATAACACAATGAAGAAACTCACCTTCAATTGTTACAAAAATGCTACACGTGTCAAATAAGACTTCAAAAAGAAATTTAACTTTGTAAAGTTGAGCTTTGAGGAGGAGCTGGACTTTGAAGGTGGAGCTAGATCCCCTCAGGCATTTTGCAAAGCTGAATGGTTGCCATAGGAGATTAAAGGCAGGGGTGCACCAATTGCAGTTTTCTGGCTAATAACTGATTACGATCTTTGAAAAACCTGAACTGCCCGTTCTGATTTTTGCCGAAATCAAATATTTGGACTGAAATGTTGCTAAATATAGCAACATTTCAAAGTTGCAGTGTTGGGAAAAGTGGGGTAACTGTTGTTGATTACAGTCTATGACACAAAATCCATGTAAAATACATCAAAATGTGGTTGTAAGTTGACAAATTATGAAAAATGGTTGAAATACTATGAAAAAGTTTCCCAGCTGCTGTAAACACATGCTCAACTTTCAACTAAAAAGTCAATCTGGAAACTGGTTCTACATGTAAACTGTTATCTGTTTCCAGGTAAATAGGAAGTAAACCGTTTTGGTTATGCTGTGTTTGTACATCAAACCTTTCCTTTATGACGTCATTCACTTTGTTTTAGGAGACAGAGTTACACTCCCCTCCAGAGAGTTCATCCTCCCACCGTCCTTCCATCCGACCTGGACCTTTTGTATCCACCTTTTTCCAGCATCCTCATCGATTGAGGCCAAAATCTCATAACTTGCTTCAGTGAAAACATGTTGCTCGGCTGACTGCAAATCTCCATTAACGTCCAAAAAGGGCAACAGGAATACTGAGAGTCAGATTCTCAAAAGTATTGATTGTTCACTTTAATTAGTAAAAAAGCTGCCACTTCTAAATCACATTTTAATAGACTTGTGGCTTTATGAATTTTACTGGAGAGGTGAAGAACACAAATTCTTAGACATAACTAAGGATGTTAAGTAAAGAAATATGGATCTACTGAACAAATAACAGTAATTGAAAGTCCTTCTGAAAATCATATATCGGTGACAAGGAAGAAGGTTCTGTGAGGTAGAAAGAGAAAATGTGGTGCATTTCAGTGATGGAAGAATGGGCAGTCCTCTGTGTCAAAACCATCATTTAGTTTGATAAAAAAGAAAGAAAAAGCTGGGCCTTTACACAGAAATCTGCTCTTATTGCAGCTACTGAGTGGCTGTACGGCTCACCGGGCTTAAATGGCTTTTTCACTGTCAAGGTTAAAGAGTTTATTCACAGCGGAGCCGTTTAGCCCTCAAATACTTACAGATTCAGGTATACAGAT
>CAJVRI010000452.1:600000-775000 GCA_911649635.1 Poeciliopsis gracilis | reverse complement strand
AGAAAGAAAGAAAGAAAGAAAGAAAGAAAGAAAGAAAGAAAGAAAGAAAGAAAGAAAGAAAGAAAGAAAGAAAGAAAGAAAGAAAGAAAGAAAGAAAGAAAGAAAGAAAGAAAGAAAGAAAGAAAGAAAGAAAGAAAGAAAGAAAAGGTTTTGCAGAGTTATCTTCAAATATTTATTTCCAATAAAATAACCCTTAATCAAGGGATGCACTGGAACTGAAACTAACAATTAGTTTAGCAATTGATTATTCTGCAGTTTCGCTACTGCTCTGCTCTTTAAGCAAATGGTCTTTTTTAGATTCTCCAGTTAGCGATTAATCGATTACAGACTACATGGGTTCACCTTCCTTACAGCATGCAGTCAAAGCTGCAGTGAAATGTTTCATTAATTTTCTTATCTGTTCAAAGCATATTCCATATTCATGTTTTCCAATGGACTGGTCAACTGATATTAAAAATCTCTGGCCAGACTCAAACTCAATCTTCAACCTGATTGGTGCAAAAACTTGGACCTGCAGTGCTAAGTTGTTAGAGCAACCCTAACAGACGACTTAATGACTGATGAGGACTTAACATAATTTTGTGACACACTCTTTTGTATCATAAGATTTGTGCTCACCAAATTTTGAAAATCTCCTATCATTCTTTTCATTTCAAAGTTACGGGCTCTGCTGATGGTGCACATATGAGCGTGATTAACAGCATTAAGGCCCGCCTCCTTGCTCTGTTTGATCATTTATAGATAGCACTGGAGGTGCAGAGGAACTCTCTTTTTTTCAGATTATCATTGCCATAGTGAGAGTTTCAGCAAATATGTAGAGAGAAAGATTCTAGGAGTCCCATACTGCAGCTTTAATGAAGCCAGAAGGCTTTGATAATGACAAACAAACTACATCAGTCTTGCTTTCCATTTACAGCCCATGCAGCTCAGAGATTTAACTCTGTCACTTTAGGATGTGTGAACAGAGAGGAAAATGGACTGGAACTGGAGGATATTTCCACAACAGGAAAAATCAATAGCGAATATAAAGTGGACTCCTTATACGACCATATGGATCCCATAATCATAATTTCAGAACGGTCATTCTCCAGTAAAAGATCAACAGTGGATGTTCTGAAACACATAACCATATAGAATTATTGACTCATGCCTTAAACTTTTTTGTATATTTTTTGACCTATAAATATTCATGCTCAACATTGTGTACATCCAAGCCAGGCCAAACATAACGCAACATTCAATACTGACAGCGTCAATAAAGATCCATTTCTCTAGCTCACAACAAAGCAAAACACATGCTCAGTCTTCACAGCGAGAGAGTTAGGAACTGAACACACACACACACCTGTGAGACAGTTTCTCCAAGAGAGTAAGCAAACATCTCCTTTCTATCTCTCGGGAAATAAAATATCAATCCGAGCCTGAATACCAGATTTTCTGCCTTAATTTGTTGCAGCTGCTTTTCCCCTTTTAAGTGTCATTGTCATTCAGCGCCCCCCACCCCACCCCACTCCACCCCCACCACTCCCATCCCGTAATACACATGTACAACCTTGTTCTAAGGAGCAATCTTTCAGAGGCAATTGGCCCTATCCGGAAAGGCGCCACATCTTATGGCACCCGGTAACAGCTTTCCCAGGCTTCTCATAGGCTGAGATGCCAGATTGCTAACGATGATGGATAGTTTATTTACTGAGCTGAAACAAGGTTTGGAGAAAAAAAAAACGCTGAAAAAACAAAAAAAGACAAGGTTGTGATGCCATCCTGAGTTTGTTTTGCTACTTTTGTCCTGGTTGGCTTTAGGTTTGCTTTTTCTCCAATAGTTTTAACATTTTTGACAAAAATGTTAACATTTTGTTAACAGACATACAACTGCAACATATCTGCTGCATCTCTATCATGTATTCCATTCACAAGACAAAAGCAGTCTCATATTACAATGACCTCTGAATTATTTCAATGAGGAGCAAAAAATAAATAAACTCATGAACTGTTGCATTGTTGAAAAACATGATCCAGTGCAGCAGAAGATACATTTAACATAAACAAGATGGTAAAATAATAGTTTAGAGGTCAAAATACCAGAAAGAAACCAGCTTATTATTTTGATGAAAATGCTTTACTTCGGACTAAATCATAAAATTCTGCTGGCTGTCTGAAGTGGCCAAGAGAGCAATGAGTCTCTGAGAATGAAAGGTTGAAAAACTAAAGCTTTAGTTCAAACTCTGCTAGAACTTTACGAGCTTTATTGGATAAAGGCGCTCATGATGCTGATCACACGCCTTTTAATGGCTCTTGATTCAGCGTGCCATCACTGTACAGCAGGATGAGTAAGGATCACAAAGTACACAACATCACAGAAAAGCTGTTCTGCTTTTGCCAAAGTGGGAGGTGAAAAAGACATGTAAATACTCATTACCACTGACGCATACACAAAGACGCAGACGAACCAACACAAAGGACCCAGGTGAAGATGAAACCTCTAGAAATCTATTTACAGTCCCCTGGGTGCAATCTGAAAGCTCCGCCATGTCAACCTATCTCCTGCACACACACACACAGTCGTCTGTGGGATTTAATTGGGTCCTTTCAGTTTACCGCTGAGCTAACGGCTCAAAGCAATTACAGACGCAGGCAGCACCCGGCCCACCACTGAGGAACACCTGATTCTGAGACAGCCACACCTGGGGTGCACTTGTCATCCATAACCTGCTTGTTTTGGTGACAAGCTCTGCAGTTGAACACTTGCTTTACAAAACGCTGCTTGCTTTCTCGTGTAGAAAAAACAACCAAATAATGGTGTCATTCATCAGGGGAGAAATCCAACTAAGACACTTTAATCAATTTTTTGCCACAAAGGGCTGATGTTCACTAACGGTCACCTCCCATCTTAACCAAGGTTCAGCAGGTTTTCTACATGATATTATGGTTTGAGTAAACAAAAGACATATTTTAAACAAAAACTATTTCCTGTCAAATAAAATACACATTACTTTCCAGAGGATAAAGTTAACAGTTAATCTTAACACAGCTAATGTGGCAGCTACATTCTGCCTTCATGGTACAGCTCTAGATTTTTTTTTTCCGTAATCACAGTGACTAGTAGAACCAATTCTCCTTTTTTTAGTGAATTTTTCTTTTTTCTTTTTAGTTTTTTTAGTTTTTTCGAATATTGTCAACCTGCTTATACTAATTTCAACAGATTGTATTGTGTTGCATATTTCCGTCTTATGTTTGCTCTTTCTCGCTTATTCTTGAATCAAATTCTCACAGATAAAATAATTAGAAATCTGAATATTTTCAGATAACTTGTTACATATTCTAAATATGTTGTCACAAAATACCTGAGAGCTGAGCTGTTGCTCTGTGATTTCTCCCATCGCTAATGATAGAGCAGCCAGTGCTGTCTTTGTGGGGCTGTAAAATGTCTAAATATGGGCAGGGAAAAATAAAAGTGGGAATTTTATTGTTCAGTGGAGGGAAATTCTTGGAGTCAGCCATGATGGTGGATCCCATCAGTCATCTTGGAGGAATAATTTTGCCTGAACTCCTGCTGGGATGCAAGTGGCAAATAAACAGGAGTATTAAGGTGAAATATTACTGTAATCTTTGGACAGATGTTTCTTGAGGAGTGCTTGATACATCGATTAAATAGAAAAGAGGTACTTGTGTAGCGAAAGCTAACAAAGGTGGGTTTGTTTTCTCTTGAGTGGTCTCTGGGAAACACTTTGTTTTTGCTTTTTTTGACTGGAACAGCTGAGTATTGTTCTGTACGATCATCAGTGAGGGAGCCCTGATTTATGTACACATACTGCTGAGGGATACATTCTGCTCTGTCTGGGCCCACGGCTTTTACAAGCAGATCCATCTGAGCAGAGCTTAATTCCTCTCCTAACTGCCACCCCCAAGCCACTTGTCAGCTGCAACCTCTGAAGAGGAAGGTGCTTACTTTGTGGAAAGGAGCCTCTCTGGAGCACTTGTTCTTTGGGAAAGTGGGTGCCGCTTGTTTACGGGATAGGTGCCGAGGTGTAATTGTATGCAGCCATTACATGTCAATAGTTGGCTCTGTGGCTGGTGCAGCTGCAGGAGTTACTGCTTTGAAGCCACATAAGACATTCAGAAAACAGGTTAGTATTCATATGAATACTCAAGTGGACATGAACTAAACCTCCTACATGGTGGGAATAAAAATGCAGTCTGGAAACAGTATTCACACCAATTTAAATCCTTCTTCACTGTTGTTTCCCCAAACAGCTTCTGGTGTCATTATGTAACTAATACCTGTGGTTGCATACGCCCTAAATACTGGACCATGGATCGTATTTAAAGCATGTTGGTGCCATCTAGCTAATATCCAATTATGTCTTTTCACACCTTATAGTCTGGTAGACTTTGTTCAATTGGGAACCAAAATTACATTTGTCACATTTCCAGATGTGTCAAACGAACCAAACCCTTTGAAAAATGTGTTCCTCACCTCACCTGTGGGGGCGCTGCACCAAAAGCCACTGAAGGAAAACACACTGAGCTCAGGACACAACTTCTAATCACACTGAGAAGGTTTTATTATTATGTCTACTTGAGCATAACTAAAATTGGTCTCAAATTCTCAAGAACTTCATATTTAGTAGATAACTCATCAGTACTGGTCAGTAGTGATGTAGAGTTTTTCTGTTTATAACTTTTCTGTCAAACTGTTCTGAAAGCTATTATTCTGCTCATTATTTATTGTTCTGACTCTGAATGACGGATCCGTTTTTAAACAAGTCAGCAGACACACATCTCTCAGGTGGAGCTGTGAGTAGTTTTAAAAACCATCTCAGACTCGGCGCTCCAACCCTTTGAAATACAAGCTTTTATTTTTGCATGCACATTTTTCATTCTGGTGGGCTGGATGTATAGGGGAAAGCCTGAGAGACTGATTTATGAATGTTTGTTTGTTATGTGTGCTTTTGATGCTTTCTCAGCGTACAGTCAGGCGACCCGACCGCTTTTGTCAGCAGCTTCTGGCCACCTGCAGAAACCTTAATGCCACAAATAATAGGTCGGCTGCACACAGCGCTGAGGGCTCCGCTGCAGCACAAAGACTTATTGACAGAGCCGAGAGCGGGGCTCTGCCCATGAAATGAAAACCATAAATGTGAAAGCTTTACCTTCAATTATTAATACAGCAGAGTCACAATGCATCAATGAGAGGCCTGCAGATCCAAACTGTGAACATTTGACCTATGATATTATTGTGGGATTATTTTTATGCTCTAAACTTTTGTAAGTTCACCATCCAGCTCGGTGGTACTTTGTCAGGATTTATGGCTGTTGGTGAAAACACTGACAGCTTTGGGAAGCAAACCTGTGACAATGAAGCAAGAATCGTTCCCCCGTCTCCCTCCAACCCGTGACTTCTCCGCTTCACCAGCAGAGGTTTTTGTGTTCCGATGGTTTACACACATCACACATTGTTTGGCAAGCCAATCCATATTCAGATCTCCAGTCTAAAATGTAAGTTAGTCAGATCTATGACTTAACTCTCATAAGCAGTTATAAAATATCAATGAAAAAAAATAAATCCCCTGTCAGTTTGTGATAATGTGCTGTTTCAGCATGACTGTTATGATTGGAAATCTTGAATTTTGACTTCTAAAGTTGCCGCATTTTATCATATTTTATGGACTGACATGTCTCAAGTGTGTGAGAACAAAAATCAAAAATGTCCTGAGTTACAAAATAAAAAACTACAGATTCATTAAGAAAACTGAAGACACTTTCTAAAAATTAGCTCATACAAAGCAAAGTACAAATTCTGACCAAAGTGCTGGACATTTCAAATAATGAAAATCAAAGCACCAATTATACAACAGATGACATGACTCATCTGTTTATGTCAAAAAATGTAAATGAATTTGAGTGGGAACGTGTTGCTTTCTGAGTGTCAGTACACAGCTGACGTTATTATTAGTGAAACCGAGGAATATCATCAGAGATGTTATCATTTATAGCACATAACTTCATGAGCTCAAAAAGTGAACCTTATAACAAAAACTACTATCTTTGTAACTTGTAAAAATGTTCACAGTAGGAGAGCATCGATTTCCTTCATTTTGGGAGATTGGTGTTTGGCCAATACTTGTGAAGCTGATCTTATCCTCCAACTTTATCTACATTTATATAAAAATCAGTAACTAATAACAGCTGCATATTACCAAACTCTTCGTTGCTGTGTTTTTTTAGGACCTACTTACCTGGGGTTCCAAACATGCCAAATGCAATATCAGAAGATTATAACTCCAATTCAACAATCCAACCGGCCATTTTAAAGAGTAGCAGTGACTGAGTCTGACAAACAGGCACTGAACAGAAAGTTTCAAATGGCTGCCAGCTCCAACATCTTGGTGTGTTTGGACCAGGAAAACTCTTTGGATCTTATCTTCATTGAAGCCCCTGGTCAATTTTTCAGCCAAAAATCTGTGATTAGATTCAATCTGTGCTGTAACTTATAGTCCCACCTCTGGATATGCATGTGGTTGATAAAGATCTATACAGGTGATGGCCTTTAATTGTTCCCATATGTCCAAGCTCTTTACTAAACTGTAGAGGATATTAAACACACTGACACTATGATGAGACCCAAATGACCTCAGAGAAATAACAACCTGTGATGGTTGTTCACATGGCTGCACAGGTCATTTCCAAAAAAGGACTTTTGAGCTCTACAGTCTGACACCTTCAGAGGTATTTCTCCTCTGTCAAGCTGGTCTCAGTTCCATATTCTCTCCTGCTCACTGCCCTCATTCCTCCCTGACAGTCACAGCCACGTTCCCAAAGATTTCACACAAACCCCTTCAGAATTGTCACCTGAGCTCAAACAAACACTCACAAACACAGAACAGAAATTGAGGTTGGATGTCATGTCAAAGAATGAACTCATTGCAGCTGAAGCAGTCTGCCTGTATGAATCTGTTACCGTTGCTTTGTAGAACTGACAAACTTTCAAGCAACACATTTATCCATAAACGGGCAAACTCCAGCAACCACAGACCCCTTTAGAGTGATCAAACTACTGAACAGCATGCTTCCATACGCATACACAAGGATCACAGCCAATAACAGACACATTACAGTTAAAAGTTGCTGTCTTTTTTTCCTTACGTACTTGTTTTATTCCATTTATTTGAAACAGACAAGGAAATCAGACAGAGGCAGGTCAGACCATATGCGCTGTGGTCAGCAGGGCAGCTATTTTTACCCTTAAACATTTCACATTCACATGGAAACTTTAAAACCTGACCAGGATAACTTGGATAAATACATAAAGGTGATTTAAAAAGATTATTTAATTTATAAAGGGGAAAACTATCAAACCAACATGGCCTGATTTGAAGTCCTGGTTATGACAACTTTTGCAGCAATAACTATCATCAATGTTGGTCCAATATTATTTGTAAAAAAATAAAATAAAAAATTTCAACCCACTGGAGGGTTTTCAGGTATGAACAGATTGTTTAAGGTCTTGCTGTAGCAAGTCTAGACTTCAGTCCAATCGAACAGATCCATTTTATGGATAAAATGTGCTTTCAAATCCTTGGATCTGTCCACCTATTGAATCCATGTCTATGTACTTTCTCAGCAACCCATGTTTTCACTAGTCAACATATTAATTGGCATTTAGTTTGTTGGCTTGTTGATGTTTTAACAAAAAGACCCCAAATGTGAAATTAACAGTTTTATCTCATGTACCTTTATCTTTCACTCCCAATCTTCAAGGCTGCCAGAGGCTGATGAATCCTGGAGCTGAAATATGGAGAAATACATCATAAAGTTTACTGATGACTTTGTAATTGTATTCCTGCTTAACAATAAGGTAACTATGCTTCTGTGATGAAGGAATTTATTGACTGGTCTGAGTGCTCATTTCTAGACATAAACGTCTAAAAATTTGGTTTTAGAAAGAATTTTCCACAACGCCCTCTGGTTTCTATCCATACATAGACTGTTGAGGTTGAACAAAGTGATTCATGATGCAAAGTTCCTGGTTGTATGTTTTTTGCTTAACTATGATCTGAATGGGGTTGTGTACTTAGTTTGGTAATCTGACCTCAGGAGCAGGTCACACATGTTCTATTTTCTCCATGTTTCTCATTGCAGGTCACTGATATCCCGAACCCACAGGAATGATTTTCTAACCATATCCAGATTGATTGCTGTCGATAACTTTTCATAGGATTAGGACATGATGTTTTGCTTTTTAAATTATTTTCTCTACCAGAAATGTCAATATTGACCAAGGCCTGTAATAGTTCCTGTAACTTTTTTCCATTACTAAAATGGAATTATCAAATGAAAATTACTTTTCATATTTTCACCTGTGTTATCTGACCAGTATGGAAATTTGTGTGTTGATGAAAAATTTAAGTAAGAAAAAAAAGTAAAGCACCCCCAAAAAAAAACAGATGTAGGAGACTGTGTCCCAGATTATCTGAATCCATCTGGACCCTCCTCCTACTGGTGGACTGCATTTTCCATCCAGGAGCTTTTAATACTTGTGCTTCTTTTCCTTCTCTTCCCTGTTTCAGTCTCTCGTCCCCAAACCGCCTTCTGTTCATCATCGTGCAGCTGATGCAACACTTCAAAGTGTGATGACTGGCTTTTGTACTTGGCTTTCCAGGGCAGGGAAATGACATCTTCTAAGAATCAAAGTATAATACATAGTGCAGAACAAATTACCCATAGAGACCCATCACTGCTGGCAACATGTTCAGAGCTGCTCTCTGTAATTCCTGCAAAATGATACAGAAAGCACCAAACACCAGTTTTGTTGGCACATGATGAATAATTTTAAAATGTAAAAATAATTCAGTTCAAATAATTATAGATAATGTACCAGAGTGCATTATCTGTAATTACTGTCATTTGCAGGACAAAGATGAATAAGTAAATTGAGACCGCAGTCACTGTCACCATCAGAACATTGAGGAATCAGTTCTAAATTGGACTATGGATCTTTGCTGACTTTAAGATTATGATATTAAGCTCACAGTTCATGCAAATAAAATGAGAATTACATTTCTTCTTGCCTTGAAAAGTAATAATGGAGACATTTAGTCCAGTGCTCACATTTACAAAGGAGAACCAAATGTCATACGCATGGCATTAGAAATATTGCATGTCATTTTCACGTTTTCTGCTTGTAACAGAAGAAAGAAAAACTTTTTGTTGCTCCAGCTAGAGTCATTATTTATTTATTTGCAAGATAATTTGTGGATTACTTGTTTTATTTGTCTTTTCCAGCTTACATCTCATTTGCCACTGAAGTGGTTTGTTTAATGTTTTGTGTTGCTCCCATTTCTTCATGCTGTTGTCTTCACTCCTGTAGCAGAGGTTAGTCTTTCTCTCTTTGGCTCAGTCCAAACACCAGTCTTGTAATTGAATAATTTATTAGACAGTTAATCAAGAATGTATTACTCAGGTAGGCATTAAGAAAACACAAAAAAGGGAAAACAACTTGAGCTGGACAACACATTTAAGGAAAATTTAAGGAAAGGAGAGTTCAGATGTGGGCGAGTGTAAGGAGAAAAAATTTATTTAGGGAAGAAGAATTGATTGCAAAAGGAAAGGAAAGAAAAAATGGGCACAGAACAGCAATAAAGGGAATTAATAACTGGCCAGGTGATAAAACAAAAAACTCAAACAAAGGAAGTTGACAGTTAAATTGGTTTACTGAGTTCAAACAGAAAGATACAAGGAGTGCAGAAAGCTTTTAGCTGAACAAATGTAAGAATAACTATTGTTTCTGTTCAAACACTTGTCCCTGAACAAAACCAAAATCCAGTGTCTTTGTCAGATTAAAATGTAAATGAATGTTTGAAACACGAGTGGAGAAAGAAAACAATCAGCGGTAAAAAAAATAAATAAATAGCCTTCGTGGACTAGTGGATTTGCAAACATGGCAGTAGCATGCCATGTTCCATTGTGGCCAGTTGTTTTTTACTTGCCAAGCCGCATTTTCTGTACAATACATTAGAAATACTCCATGGAAAAAGTTCACCGCAGGCAAATTCTCCATGAATAACTTACAATCTCAATCATCAGCCTCAGCTCAGTTTAAAATAAAAAGGAATTCCAGTCAGCTAATCCTTTTGCATTAAAAAAGACAAACAGCACATCCAAAAAAATATAACAATATCTGTATTGGTTTTTTTGGGGGGTAGATATGTTTATTAATTCTTGTTTAATAATAACAACATAACAGAACAAAAGCTCAGCAGTGCAGTCCATAGGAGACAAAAAGAAAAGATAAAATAGAGGGCATAAATATTTCCATCATTATATAGTTCACATCTAAGCATTTCACTTCAGCACTTCAGCATAGTCCAAGAAGAGCTTCCATCTGCATCCAAATCTGTGAGTCAGAGTGGACGAGGCATGTTAGAAAGTCAAGAGGGATATACTCCAAAACAAGCTTCTTCCACCCAAAAATAGTAGATTATTATTAAGCATTTGATTCCCTCCATATTTCTCCCTAAGATCACCTGCAGTGTCTCTACGTCTGTCCTTTACTGCTGTCTCTTCTTCTTCCTGCATTTCCCCGTGTGGCTTCGTCCTGCCTCTCAGCCTTCCCTCAGGCGTAACGTGTAATTTTCACTCCATCCATACTTTGGGGAAAAGAAGAGAGGGGAAAGATAAGAAGCGGTGGGTTTGGGGGGTTGAGTCCTGCCAAGCAAGCTGTACAGAGATGGGGAGGGGGGCGGAGGCTAGCACAAGAGGAGACCTTGCACTCGTCTTCGTCTGGGCGATGATGAATGGCTGCCTAATGACCTGAGATTATCTGGTTGAGAGGTCAAGTTAAAAAAAAGAAAGGGAAAAACTTCATGGTGAGAGAAGAAGTGGGTGGCGACATGAGAGATGAATGCCTCCTCTTCCAGGAAAATAAAACTTTCCAGCTGTTGTGGGAAGATCTTTAAAACGCTGATAATTTATCAGATGGACCGCGCAGCAGGCTGCAGCCCTGGCTGTCTTTCACTGCAGCAGCACTTTGTTGAGCAGAAACTTTGATTATCAGGTCCGGTAATCATACGCTACAATTTTTTCAGGGAGATTAGTGCATAAAAGTAGTAAATTGATCTTAGTGCATTATCTTACACACTGTTACTATCACACCATTACACACATAGGACTTGCTTTAATAATGTAGGCAGACAGGTTTTTCTAGGAAGATAATGCTCTGGCATCACTTTCTAATGTATTAGAACCAAAAGCTAACCAAGGCTTTCACATATTGAACATGCTAATCTCATGCTATGCTGCTGAAAATGCTCTCACCTCAGCATGCTGAATGCTGGAAATTAAAAATGAACTTTCTGAATCATTGATATAACTATTATTTGACCACTTGGTGGCACCACTCCAGGTCTTAATTTTAAATTTAATTAATTTTAAATTAAATAAATTGTTGATGTTCCTGCTGAAATAATATAAATGTTTCTTTTTTATTTGTTTGTTTTTAAAGAAAAGCTAATTCAAATAAAGCTGTCTAAAATAAAAGTTCATTTTTCTCCATGTTGCACAAAATATTTATTTCTAGAATGAACTATTTCACGTACATGTAGGAAAATTGTTTTCTTTTCTTTGTGATTTTACATTTTTCTCAATTAACTTTACAAGAACTTTTGTTGAATAAAATATTGTAACTTGATTAAAAATATTAATCACCTGTTGTTGCCGCTACACCCCCCCCAAGCCCCCCTTCCTTCACTCTCTACTCTCTCAGTCACTACTTCCTCTTCTGAGAGGGGAGATGTGCTACCAGCTCTCCATCTAACGGGTAAATTGAGTTTCCTAAATCTGCTGGGATTTACCCTATCCAGAACTAAAGTAAACTCTGTTTAAGCTGGTTTCGAGAAAGAATTTGCCTGATTTCTATGGCCTACATCCGGATGTCCCACCCTTCTTCCCCCTGTGAATCAGCCAGACTGAGCAGCATACAGCCAACTAGTTCCACAGAGCACATCTGTTAACGGTCGCTCCTTCTCTGTTTTGCAATTTGCACTTGTTACTGAATCAGGTTGGTTTTAGTGACTCGGGCGAGTCCCAAAGGATGTTGTTTTAAATTTGGGCTAAAGCAACCTATAAAACATTACCTACTTTTTCTTCCCCAGAATCAAACATCATAGTTATTTTACTACCATCAAAGAACTTTGAGTTGACTCATTAATTGAATGTCCACAACATCTTTTAGATTTTCTTAATGCTAGATATTTATTAGTAAAGCAATTTTGCAAGGATCAGTACAGCTTAATTCAGTAGCATAAATAATCAAATAAGTAAAATCAATCATCTAGCCTATCTTTCCCTAACACTGATACTAAGAACTAAAAAGGGAACCTTTGAGAGAGACGGACGGAGTTTGGTGTTTCCAACCCCAGGACTTGTCTGATGATGAAGAAGGTGTTGCAGCAGGAGGAGGTGGTGGATCGATGAAGGCAGGGATCTCTATTGGTCTGATGAGCTGTCATCTCTGCCGGGATGGTGAAGTCACACAGGACTTGGGTCTTTATCTTTGCCTTGATCTTCATCTTTGCCTTGGTCTTTATCTTTGCCTTTGTCTTCATCCTTTCCTTGGTCTTCATCTTTGTCTTTGGGGTCTGAACCCAGCCGATGAGAGAAGTACAATTTGAAGCCACATGTTGCGGGGCTGATGGGTTGGTCCCCATGCGCAGGACAGTAATAATATAATATATTATAGTTAATATAATATATAAGTACAACAGATGATATATATTATATTTTCATTTTCTTGGTTGCCCCACCCCCTTCTGGTGATGTCCTGGGCAACAGCCCATATCAAAAACTGCCACTGTATGCACATTTCCAAAAACTGCTAAAGAAAATATTTTATTATCTTAAACCAATCATGAATGACAGATTCTCAGTTTCCCGTGTTTTATGATTATTTCCATTGACTCTCATTGTTGAGCAATGGGAGTCAACAGTCTGTCATGAAGTCATGACAAGAAAACAGAAAACACAACAAATAGCAACCGCCTTTAGTGGAGCATAGTCTGCAAGGTCTTTCTTTAATCTGGTGCAGAATTACGGTGCATGGCTCACGTCAATGATGTGAAAGTTTAATAAAAAGCTACATGACCATTCAAACCATTTGAAAATTATTAAATGTGTATCGGATTTAGAGCCACATGCAGAGAGACAAATCAGAGGACTGCAAAGATCATTGAAAAATTGAATTGAAAAAGCCAGCTATAGGTCATGCGCACAAGCAGAAAAATCAGATTTAGACTGCATTTGCTTGCAGTGTTTGGAACGTCTGTCCAGAAGTACAGGAGTTGATCCTGAGGTGGTTTGTGTTTTTTACAGGCCTGATGGGGGAATACTTTCAATTTGTAATGAGTTTGTGTGTTTCATCCACTCCTTTCATGAAGCAAAACTGATGCAACAATAGTCCTGCGTGCCCAGCCATGACTTACTGATGATCAAAAGCCTCGGCCCCCTCTCTCTTTCTATTAACATTTATCTTTTCCGGCTCTCCCTCTCTCTACTCCGCTCCTCTCCTGTTTTACACTTGCTGATTTCATTTATCCCTCTTCTCTCCCCCTTCCCTCCTCTCTTCCCACACCTTCCCACCTCCCTGAGTGATGGTAATCTCCCTGTGGTATAGTATTGTCAGACTTTGATCAAAAACCTGCAGCTCTTATTCACTCTGCTTTTCTCAGACTTTGCACTAATGCTCTGTGGACTTAATGACTACTGTGGGTCATGTCTGATCGAGCGCC
Source organism: Poeciliopsis gracilis (assembly GCA_911649635.1). NCBI lineage: Eukaryota > Metazoa > Chordata > Actinopteri > Cyprinodontiformes > Poeciliidae > Poeciliopsis > Poeciliopsis gracilis. The sequence continues at coordinate 761,216 of CAJVRI010000452.1, read as the reverse complement.
GTGCTACCTGCTCAGTCTGTCAGAGACGATTGATCGCGCACCAATTCTGTGTGGAAAGGTGATGCAAGAGCGAAATGCTGACTCTGTGCTTTGAGGATGAGTTACCAATTAGTGCTCGTTTATTGTGTTAATGGGAGATAATGTAGTAGTTCATCATCACTGTTTCTAACCAGCTACTCACTTCTTTTAGCGTCTGTGTTAATATTTTCACACAGGTTTCTATATCTCTTCTCTACAAGTGTTGTTTCTTCACTATACAGTAGGTTCCACTTATGACACACACAAAAAACAAGATCTTGGAAAGATTGTTTTATATCAACATTTTTTTTAGAGCCTTCAGTGTTTCCTTGGTTGTTGTTGGGTTAAAACAGACAGAGCTCTTAGAGATCCATCATTAACCAATGATGGTCTTACTAACTGATTCTTCCAGAGCTGCTCTCAGTATCTCCCTGGTGGATTTCTGTGTAGCTTCAATTTCAGTGCTTTCTCAGCAAATAAATACTCTGACAAATTGCGTGACAAAAATAAAAACCCAAATTCTGCCCACCCATTATTTACAATGTATAAAGTAACAGTGGAAGCACATTTTGGTAATTGCATTTTCTCTTCATAAATTACAAATAATTATTTTCTTTATAAATAATAAAATATGAAGGGGTTTTTCTTATGATCAAAAACAGATGAGAAGAAACTTTAATTTAGATTCAATTTCTTTTTCTACTTGAAAATCAAAAACAAACAAAAAAAAAGACAAATTTTTCCAAAATCCTACAATTATTTCTGCGACTTTCTTATAATAGTGACAGTATTAGGAGCTGTTTCTTCTGAACACCCAAAAGACAGCTTGAATAGAGGAAACACAGAGCAGAGATTGTTAGTGCTTTGTGTCCAGCAGTATAAATCAATCAGGTAATCACAGATTGAAAGGAAAATGGCTTGATGTTAGTTTTCCAAATAGTTTTCCCACGTTTATAATGACTCTAACACTATTTAACCTCTTTAGGTCAAAAATCGGATGGGGAACATGTTTTGAAGGAAGCAAATAGCTGTGATGAGGAACTACAAAAAAGGTAAGTCAAGATTTTAAATCTCAAACGTATTTAATCCTCTCTCCTGCTTCTGCGGTGTATAAAAATCTTTCACTTTTTATTGATTTTGGGATCATCTTTTAGTCAAAGCTGTCAGAGTATTTGAGAGCTGATTTTTCAGAAGCCACTCTTATCGCAGTGGATTTTATATCTTTCATAGATGGGAAGTGTCGTTTTTGAACATTAACTTTTTATCTTAGTTTGCATTCAGATCACATTTTGTAGATCTTTAGGATAAAATGTGTGTTTTTAAGTTGCAACAGATCAGGTTGCAGAAACTGGCTCCCCATGCTGAACATTTACAGTTTTAGTTAGCAGAGCTACAGAAGCAACAGGTTGTCGACTGTCATGATTTGACTGTTCATTCCATGTTGCATGACTTTGTGTTTTTATGTTTGTTATGATGTAAAGCACTTCAAAATGCCTTGTTGCTGAAATGTCCTATACAAATAGAATTTGATTGATTGATTGATTGATTGATTGATTGATTGATTGATTGATTGATTAGAATGATTAGAATACATCCCGATAAGTTCTGTCTGTCAGATTAAAAGTACCTTTTGAAAAACATTATTAGTACTAAACACACATTTCTATTTTTGTTGGTCTGTGATATTCTGATTATAAATATTGTGTTTTCATTAGCTGTAAGGGTAAAAACACGATTAATAGAAATAAAGGCTTCAAGCATCCATCTGTGTGTAAGTAATTTATTTCATGCACTTCATTTCAGTCTTGATCTTTAAAGGGGTATTATGTAAAATCAACTTTTGATCTGTGTACCATGTTATAAGGTTGTTCTCTCATCAAAAAGATACATGGAGTGTAAGAAATCCTTTAATTTCCATGGCAACCATTCAACTGTGTAAAATGCTTTGTTGGACTTAGGAGCCTGAGAGGCAGAGCTCCTGACCACCTCTGCTGTTTTCAACCTTCCAAGCTTCAGTCTCACTTGGCTCCTTCAGACTAGCCTGCAGCAATTAACAGACACATGGTGGAACTGTGAATGAGCTCATTGTAAGAACTACTTCTCACTGCAACACTGGCAAAGACGTTGTAAAGGGGTTAACAGAGGAGCCATGTTGTGATGACTTTCTGAAAGCAGTGTCAGAACAAGAGTTTTTTTTAAAGAGAAAGATGTTAAATTCTGAAATCCAGTCTTTAAGTCATATTTGATATGTAAAGCAGTTGCATAACAATTAAAGTTAACATAGTTACTTGATTGTGCTACAAAGTGGGATGATGTGGCTGGAAACACATAATACCGCCCCTTTAAAATGAGTCATCACACTAAGACATAAACTGAACCACAGCAGGTCTAAACTGATCGTAACTATTGTGTGAGACTTTGGCAGATTCAGGGTTCAAGAGGGGTTCAGCGTCATTTTATGTGTAATCAGGTTAAGATCATAGCATATTAGCAATTAAACACCGGAGACATAAATAAATAATACTACTTTCTCCACTCCCATCCAGCACTTCAGCATGATGATTAGAAATTGTGTTGCATCATCAAAATTATTACCAGTGCCTCAGCTTTCGATGCTTCATGTTGGGAGAGGGGCTCTGAAACTGCTAAATCTGAAATAATTAAAGTACTTGTATTGAGTTCTGGCCTGCTGCTAAACCTGTTCTGTAAGCACAGATGGAAAATGCTGACAATAACAAATAACTGCATTTGATATGTTCGATATATTTTGCACATTTGCAGACAATCTGTAAAAGCAATATTGGATCAATCAAATCGATCCAAGGCTCATTTTGTCATGATCACAGACCATAGCATCTCTCTCTCTCAGAAATGATACGTACAATTGCCCTTCTTTGAGTTTTAACTTAACATTCTCTCTTTTGGTCAATTTTTTTTTTCTGTTTTTAGAGACAGCAGAGCTGACAGTGAGCCACAAACGTTCCAAGAATGAATTTGATATATTTGATATATTTCATAGTGAATGGTGTGTATGACCATTCACTATAGAATATCCCAGAGATATTAAGAAAGTCACATCTGAAAAGAGAGGAAAACCAAGAGCTGGTAGTTCTTTTCAGCAATCTCTTACACAAACAAGAACATATGCAGACAGAAGGCATCAGCCTAAGTTGGGTAGAAATACCTGAATAAAATTATTGCCTTAAATCTTAGAAGAGTTTCAACAGCCAGTTTTTATTCAGTCAGTCCATTTAGACCCACAGTTTGTGTTCCTTTTCAACAACAAATAGAAAGTGAGATTTGGTTTTTCCTGTGAAAATTTCTACAGCTGGTTGATTTGTACTGTTGAATCATTTTGATGAATTCAGTGGGGAAATTTTTGCTTTTAACAGGACATTAATTAAGTCCACATAGCAAGTTCTCTCCGGCAATGCATGAGAACATTTTGGGAGCCCCATCCAAAGAGGACGTTTATGTGTAAACAAGTGAGTAGAGACAATAAAATAGGTTTTATAGTGCATTTACACCAAGTCTGCTTAGTCCAAACTCTAGAAGGTCCGGTTCGTTTGGGGAAGTGTGAATGACCAATCAAACTCTGACATGGACTTGAGAAACGAACTCTGGTCCGCCTAAAAACCTCAGCCTTGGTTCAGATGAAGTGAACTCTGGTGCTTTTCGAATGTGTTTTTGGACGCCAAGTGGACTGGAGAAAACTCCAAAAGCCACAAACAGACTGTAGAGCAGGGCATTCTGGGTAAACACAATCAAAGTTCTAGCAAAAGCAGTGACCTATGGTCCTTAGCCAAAGATGACAGCTGAAGTCTGACAGCATTTCATTTAGTTCACATTTTGTGAAGGAAGTAGCGATCTGTCTCTTCTTCTGAGGTTCTTAAAAGTTGTTTCTTTCAGTAGTTCTTGGTGCAGCTCCACCACAGGGGATGGGGAAACAGGTTTTTCAAAGAGTTTGGTTAGTTTGACACAGTGTAGTGTTAAAGTAAACTGCTCCAGCTGAAAATGTAACAATTTTGCAATTCTCCAATTAAACCAAGTCTACAGACTTTCAGGTATGAAAACAACCTAAATAGACGACTAAAACAAATACAAATGTGTTTTTTTTTTTTGTTGTTGTTGTTGGTTTTTTTTTCCAGATAAACAGATCCTAACAGGAGGGCAGCATAATTATTTTAAGTCAGTTCATTATTCCCATCTGCATGACATACACAAACAACCAAGAAGATCAAAATGCTTCTTTTTCCTTCCCTGGGTTCTTGTGAACTTACATCCTTTCACATATCAGGTATGGCTTCTGTGTGTGTGTGTGTGTGTGTGTGTGTGTGTGTGTGTGTGTGTGTGTGTGTGTGTGTGTGTGTGTGTGTGTGTGTGTGTGTGGGGGGGTGTGTGTGTGTGGGGGTGTGTGGGGGTGTGTGTGTGTGTGTGTGTGTGAGAGAGAGAGAGGTTGTTGCTGACCTACCCCAAGGTTGGACTTATTCTTTCTGAGATGCCTTTTCTGCTCACCACAATTGTAAAGACTGCTTATCTGACTCAGTCTAGCCTTCCTGCCACTAAGAGTCAGTCTGGCCATTTTCCTCTGACCTCCCTCATCAATCAAACATTACAGCCTTCGGTATGTTTTTCTTTTCTTTTCTTTTTTTCCCCCTTCTTCACCAGCCTGAGTAAACTGTTATTGTGGAAAATCCCTGGAGAAGCACTTTCTCAGAGAAACACTCAACTCACCCCATCTGGTTTTAACAATCATGCCATGCTCAAAGTCGTTGAGGTCAGATTTTTTTTCTATTCTTTTTTTTTTTTTTTTTTCTCCATTCTGATGTGAAGTGGAGCTTCTGACCTGTATCTGCATGAATAAATGCGCTGCACAGCTGCCATGTGATTGGATGGCTGCATGAATAATCAGGGACACGATGAAGCTGATAAACTGCATTTCACTGATATAAATGGAAATGTAAAAACAAACATTTGTATGCATTAGGACTAACACGCTGCACTTCCAATTGTTTTCATTAAGTCATTTGCTGTTCAAAATGGATTTTCTCCCGAGGGAAAAATAAATTACATTAGATGAATTTCACATTTTTCTCATTTTTATCAGAATCAACAATCTTTATATGCAACAGCTCATCAACAAATGTTATAGCATCAGTTTTAAGACATATCACTTTTGAGAGGGTCACAAAATGTAAAACGTTAATCATTTTTAAATGTCGAGGTGTGACTGAAGGTGTGTTTGTGTTTCTGTGTCGATAATGACAGCGGTGCAATCACAGATGGGGAAAGAAAGAAAGAAAAAGAAGAAGAAAGCTATGAAGAAGAAGATAGAGCACAGATGATGGAAGGAAGTGAGAGGTTGCCCCCCTGCAGAGTAAATCAGCCACAGGAATGCCAGCCTCAGGGCGGTGATGGTGACAGCAGGCAGAGATGTTCAGAAGGAAAAGTGTCTTAAGGTTAAGTCAACTCTCTAATGACTTAATTAAGCAGTGCCTTCACAAAACATCCATTTCATGAACCAAGATAGACAAAGCCCCTTTAGGGGGGCTGCCTCTGGCCATTCATAAATTATAAGTGGAGACGACTGACTTGTGAACAGTTGTGTGTTTTCAGAAATGAAGCAGCGTGGTATGAAAGAGGGTGTGTTGCAGATTGACCTCAGCACTACACATGCTACCTGTCAGAAACCCCTCCCTGACATTCTTCTTAAACTATAATGGTGGACCCAGTCAAAGTAGCCGCCCTGTTAGCATCCTGGCTTACAGAGGCTTCCAGTTTAAATGAGTGATGTGGACTCATGGCTCTTTGAAGGGAACGGCATCTTATGGATATGTTCAATTCACTGAACTGTTCAAATGATTTGTTTTTGAAATACAATTTTTTTCTAAGAACCCAGTTTAATTAATATATTTATGAATTAAATGAAATAATAAGAGTGTGTGTAGAGCATTGTAAGCAAATAAAGAATGGCTCTCACTAACTGAATCTTCAGTCCAGTCGATCAGGGTGAAGAACTGTTCAAAAGAATCGTATCGTTCATCACTAATTTAAATGATATATCTTACCTTGTTACTATTGACGTCTGAAATGATTTCTGAGTTTTGTTTATGGTTCTAAATTCAGACTGGTCACACAATCCCCTACATCACTTCTTTAATTCTTCAAGCCAGGTTGTTCTTAGACAAGTCAGCTGTTGGTGTGGATGTGAGAACATTGCTTAACTCCTGATTAGGTTTTTTTGCCCTCAGGCCAGAGTTCTATTGATTTAGAGTATCAGCCGATTCAGAGTCTCAATTTGATACTTTAAAAATACATTTAAAAAATGAAGAGATCCAAGATGTCCCTTATTTTAATTTTATCCACCTTAGTTTTAAGTTTTCTTCCAGCATTTTTTTCAACATCTAATTTAGCAGGCAAAGAAAAAAAAACCTGAATGAATGTAAGTTCATTCAGCCCTATATAACTCAGAATCAAAATCTTCTCTCATATCCTCAGTAAAATATTGGAATATGTCATCACCCACCAAATTTCTGAATAAATCAAACAGGAAGTATGGGACAATAATAATGTCTTTTCTCTGGTGTAGTAAACATCTGGTTCAATTGCTGGTATTTTATTTTCATATGTTCTGCCGTTTCAGACATAGAGAAGATGCCTGCCATATAAGTCAGCAGTTTAACTTTGCTGACAAGAAGAATATTTCAAGATGAAGTCCTAAATATGTGATCAGCTTTATCAAAACAAGGGCGCATCTGGCATCAAACCAGAATTGCCACATTCCTATAATAACAACCTGTGTTTCTATGAACCTTTTGGATTAATTGTGGACTGGTGTGTGGGTGGGTTGATGTGTGAGCGTAGGTGGATGTGTGAGTACTGTATTCTGCACCTGGAGATCCAAACTTGTTAGTATGGCGAGAACCGTAGAAATCCTACAACACTCGACACCCAAGAGCAGCAGGGGGACATGGCTCCAGAAGGTCACAGTGACCCCAGGCAGAGAAAAAACTGGACACTGCCCAGGGCGGTCAAACGCCTCACACAGAGATAGGTCATCAATAAAGCACAGGACCAGCAGACCCCTGGCTAAAGAACCACACAGGGCCCAGAACCCCTTGACTTGGTCAATGCATCAGCTAGCTAAAACCTGCAGTTGCTGGAACTGCAGGTTCCTAGGAAAGAAAGTTACATCACCTTTCCACTTGGGGAGCTATTGTACCCGCTTAGGTTTCCCTACACAGGGTTCATGAATTTCCCCAAAGAAAAATTCAAAAACCTTTCCAGCATTTTCAAGGAGAGTTTCAAACTTTTTCCGTATCACACAAAACAAGACAAAAGCAATACTAATAAACAAAAAGGGACAGTTTCAATGCACTATTGTATCATATTCTTTACTACTATTGACAATGTCTTGTAATAGACCAGCAGGAACAAGGTAAACTAAAAGAAAAACAAAATGTTCTGTTTGTGAAATATATCTCTCTCACACAAACACACACACTCTAAACCTGACTGGTGGATAAACACAGATAGTCTTGTGAGTATTCCATTGGATGACTGGGGATTATTCACACCAGCCCTGTTTCGTTTGCTTTAATCCAACTTTAGCCCGTCTGCCTATGAAATCTGGTTCATTTGGGGAGGTGTGAACTCTAATGCAAACCACAAAAGAAAACTCTTTTCTGCCTGCAAACCGAGCAGGAAAAGCAGGAAGGGAACTATTTATCGTTACCCAGGGCATTCTGGGTACAAAACAAGTATGAGAGTCTTGCTCTAGCAGGAGAAATAGCTCATAATATTTTACTAAAGACTAAAGAGAAGTCCTATAATCACTACAATCTAACTCCACTTCGGTTTTGTTCAAATTTTGTGAAGAAGGAAGATGCGCTCAGAGGAATTCATGTTGTTTCCTTCAGGAGGTCTTGGTACGGGGCCACCACAGGCGACAGGGGAAAAGGTTTTTCAAAGGGTGTGGGTTTGACAGTACAGTGTGAAAATGAACAGCACTAGCAGAAAATGGAACAGATTTTGCAGTTTTGGTCCCACATAGAACCAAGTCTACTGGACTGTCAGGTGTGAAAACATCCTGAACTAAACTGATATAAATATGAGCTTGTGTTTGGTCTAAGCAACTCGCAATCACAGAGAGACGTTTCAGGTTCTTCAGTCATGTGATGCACAAGTGATCAGCTGGAAAGTTATAGTAACTGACTCCACTCACATCATCAATTTGTAGCCGTTTCTGGTTGTGAGCAATGAACAAAAAATAAGTCATTAGAAAAACTCAACCATTCACAATATTTAATTAATTGGGATTTATTATACAAACACAGAATGGCCTCAGCTCTGCCTGTAAGCTTAGGTTGAAGGGCAACTTTAAAGACTGCAGGTTCAACACACCTTGGTGCAACAATGAAGAAACACACATCTCTGAAAACCCACACATACACACACAGACAGGTGGCACCTGGCTGGAAGCTGCCATGTGACATAAGGTTGAAAAGTTCAGGCAGTACTCTTCTGACCCTCCTCTCACACACAAGGGAGCTAACAAGAAACACTGATGACCACAGACTCAAGCTAGCAAGCACGACAACAGGCGGCTCGGATGCACAAACATACTGGTTCACCAGAGGACTGCTGGCAGGTCCATGGCCATGAACACACCAACGCAATTTGTATCATCTACTCAGGCACGCTTGAGCACACAGGGACGTTTGTTAGATGTCTGTCAGGTATCCCTAAAGGAAAACCCTGCATGCGTACGCTCCAAAAGAGATTGACTGGATGAAAGGAGGAAAGATGTGTGTGACATTAAAGATCACAAAAAAAGAGATGGCGAGACTTGAAAAGACGAGAAACAGCACAAGAAAGCCACAAAGAGATTGGATGCCTCTGATGTCTGTGGTCCTATAAACAGAAAAACAAAGGCCAAGTGAGCAGTCCCCGAATTCCCATTATGGGCGATAGATGCATACAAGGACATCTGGGTAGAAGGATGTATAAAAACTGATGGGGGTTAAGAAGTAAAAGCGCAGAGGAAAGGGAGGAGAGGGGCAGCCAGAAAGAGGCTCGCAGATTGTTAATAGAAAGGCAAGAGGGAAGTTAACAAGACAGGAGTGTAGGAGTTTCAGGTGGGATCAGAGGATGATGGAGGGAGGGATGAGACGATGCTGTAAGCCTGTGTTGAGAGCTATATTAGAGCAGGGTGGCTGGCTATATAGCAGAGGAAATTGGTGTGTGTGCGTGTGTGTATGTGTGTGTCAGTCTGGTGGTGGAAATTGGTGTCGGCAGGACCCCAAATGGCTGTTTTCCTCCTTGACAGAAGATAAGAGGGAACCATATATATGTGTGTGTGTGGGTGGGTGTATGTGTGTGTGCGCGTGAGCACGTGGGTGTGCGTGTTCCTGTGTGTGTGTATTTATAAATCAACATAATTGCTGGAAAGACTAAGAGAAGGCGGAGAGAGATGAGGAGGGAAACCAGCAGGGGACAAAAAAAGAAGGCAGAGGTAGGAGGTGAAAGAGTGAAAAGGAGTGAAATTAGACTGTTACAAAAAGAGGAATGTTTTGAATTTTAACAGAGTTGACTATTGAGATGCTACACTCTGTGATTGGATATTTGATCACTGTGAAGTGCAAGCGAACCACAAAAATATGAAAAATTAAAGCTTAAGGGTCCATGCATCTTCAACAAGAACACACCTCATTCAAAAAGTAAGCTTTCATAAACAGTAGCTTGCAAAGGTATCAACCTGAGTCTTACACATTCCTCTGGTTATAGGCACAAGCTTCAGGTGTCAAAATCCAGAACTGCCTGCCACTTTTAGATGTGCCTCTGCTGCACCATGCCCGAATAGAGAAATTAGATCCTTAGCAAGGCTCTGGAGGACTGATCTAAACAAGGAGGAGGTAATTAAGCCATTTCATTCCAGTGTTTTGTACCTGTGGCACATCTAAAACCTGCAGGACAGTGGCCCTGGAGGACTGGAGTTTGACACCTGTGCAAACTCCAGTTTATTTTACACGGGGTTAAAATGACTTCACAGAAAACCTATGATACCGTTGGCTGCAGTAAGCAAGCTAAATTGACCGTTAAAGTATTTCTTATGTTTTCGAGTATTGCCCAATGTTACAAGTTGATGTTGAATGCTATTCATTGTTCTTCCTGGGGGTTTTGGTAAATTAGCTTGACAGTGTAAGAAGGACACTGTCAACTGAATATGTATGCACTCACTTGTTTTATGGTAAACATCTTATTTAATTGTCAGTAGTTTTCAACATTTTTTTATTTATAATTTATTTGGATAATGGCAAAAAAAGATTTTAAAAAAAATCCAAGGGAGTGAATACATTTTATAGGTACTGCATGTTAACTTTGAATTGTTGGCTGTTAAGTTTCTTAATTGGAAAACACATATAAGTTTGTCTTTTAGTGGTTCTGTATCTCAAACATAAAAGTAACTTTTTATTTCTTTCAAGGAGAGGCTTGTTGGGAGGGCTGAAAGGAGGCTGTTTGAGCAAACCACTTTCCAAACTGTTTTCATGTCACATCTGTTACTTGTGAAACCCAGATATCTATTCTGAACTGATGTTGTCCAAGATACCTTTGCTCACCTTGGATAAAAGCAAGACACACACACAAAAAAAAAAGTTAGATGTCCATTTTTACAAACGTAAGGCACAAAACGGAAAGTGGCACTTTGGCACTGGCACTTTCCTTGTCTTTCAGAGGAGGGTAGATTCTCTTTCACACTCTAACAGGTTCTGAAGGAGTTGCACGTAAAGTGGAGGGAGACATTCACAGGCCAGCAGTCCAGCTCACAAACAGCACACCTGAGAGAGGAGGAAGGGAGATGCTGTGGAAACTTGGGTAACTTTTAAGATCCTGTCTTCTTTCTCTTGGTGGGATATGTCTCTTCCTCTTGAGGTTGGGTTCTTTGCAGTATCTCAGTTTTTCCGAGGACTGCAGTCTTGTAGACTGGCATGTTTGATGTTTGAGATGTTGCATGTTGGCTCTTTGGACAGCCTGTACCTGGGATCTTGCTTAGTATGGTAGATCTGGACTTCTGTTTCTCTGTTGCTCAAGGCCTGCTCCTATGTTGCTATGATCAGTGCTCCTGTGCTGTCTTTTAGTCTGCCTGCTTCTGGTCATTGGTAGGATTTGGTCTGTGGTACACTACATGAAGGATTTTGTTCCTTCCGTGAAGGTTTTTTGACTCCTCTTCACATAATGGAACCTCTTCGAGTTTCCATTATGTGAGACGTTCACTGAGCCCTTCATCCTTTAGGCTGATCTTTTCTTGGAGGTTGGACATCTTGGCTCTGATGCTTGCATGGACCTGATGCTCTCCAATTCTTTATACTTCAGACTCTTCATCAGATATCTGACATTGTGATGTTCACTCTATTTTTCAATTTTCATTTTTCATCATTGGGCTGCACAGTGGCGCAGTGGGTAGTGCTGTTGCCTTGCAGCAAGAAGGTTCTGGGTTCGATTCCCGGCCCGGGTTCTTTCTGCATGGAGTTTGCATGTTCTCCCTGTGCATGCGTGGGTTCTCTCTGGGTTCTCCAGCTTCCTCCCACAGTCCAACAAAAAAACATGACACTCAGGCTGATTGGGCTTTCCAGATTCTCTTTAGGTGTGTGTATGGTTGTTTGTCCTGTTTGTCTCTGTGTTGCCTGGTGACCTGTCCAGGGTGTACCCCGCCTCTCGCCCGGAACGCAGCTGGAGATAGGCACCAGCACCTCCCGACCCCGTTAGGGAGAAGGGTAACGGAAAATGGATGGATTTTTCATCATTCACTTTTGCTGTATTATCCAGGCTCTGGGTTTTGTAGGTTGGCTTGTGAACTGGGAATATAATTGATCTGGTTCTATGGAGAACAGCTTGGTTGTTTGTCTGGCTTCTATCTCCTTCAGGCTGGTAGCCAAGGTTTGGAGTCTTTGTTTGGCTGGTTTGGGAAGTGATCAATGCTGTTGCCTTGCAGAAACAAAGAAGGCCCATTACGGTGCAAACACTTGAATATTGCTGTTTTTGTGTCTATCAGTGGTGTGGATTTTAAAATATGTTTATGTCTATTTTATTTCAGAAGCCGTAGCAACTACAGCCAGTCAACCGAAAGAGTCTGGAGCTGGTATAGTAACGTGCATAACATTTCTTCCCCGATCGAAACACACCTCTGCAGAGGGTTTGTGGCTCATTTATTCAATATTCTCCTTTTTATTTACTCAATATTCTCTGCCAGTATGCATGGGTACCTCCATGGTACTCCTTCTTCCCTCCTACTGTCCAAAACTATGACTGCTAGGTAAGTCAAGTTCTCCAACCTGCCCTTCAGGATGAGTGTTTGCTGGTGTGGTTGTTTGTGTGGTGAACCAATGACCTGCCATCCTACACAGTGATGGCTGGAGATATCTACCCCCTCCAGGTCAGAGGTGAAAACATATGATACATCGAAAAAATGTCATCCTGTAGCTTTGCTACTGAAATCAGGTTTATTCCTCAGTAGGTTTGTGTTTTCTTAAAATGCATGCCATTTGATACGATATCAACATTACTTTTGTTTCACCTTACATTTGTTTAGGTTCAGCGGTTAAGAAATATTTGTTTTGTGGCCAGGTGTCCTTTGAAGATTTTCTACTTTCAATTACAATTTTACGCTTTTTCAAACTTCTTTTACTCTTCATTTTATTTATTCAAGAAATGCTGTTGTAACAAAATTCTTTCGATTAAACTAAAAGAAACAGGGATTTTGTCTGATGTTTTCAGGCAGTTCTGTTTTTATGTGGGAAAACAAGCTGGGAACATCATTTCAAATTTAATGGAAGGATCCTTATGAATACCGACTGAGGAGAGTTTTAAAAAGAAAGAGCTGAATTCATACAGAGCAGGATGGCAGTAAACTGAAGGTGGGGTAGTGGAAGGGGGCAGCGGTACCTCCATGAGCAGTTTGTCTTATCAGATGAACACAATTGCATTTTTGTATGCATGAAGGCAGACATGTAGAGGCAGACTGAGACACGGCATGGAAATGGGCTTTTATATTCTGGATATATCTCCAGAAAGACTGAGCAGCAGGCAGCAGGTCAGACTGCGAGGGAACATGACTCTACATACAAAGAATCTGCAAAAAGAACGATTCTGGGTTGTGGTTTATAGCTTGGTGGATGCATTTGTCATACAATTAAATAAACACATTCAACATTCCAGCACTAATGTTACCGTGGGGTTTGGCTTTGTAGCTGGAACACAAGCCAGAAGCCGTCTGTTACTTTGGTTTCTCTGCATACGGCATCACAACCCGATCTGCCTCCGCTGACATACCAGTTACTTAAATCCAATCAGTTTCTCATGCAAAGTGTTTTGTTTTGATCATTTACATTCAGACAACACATTTGTATGCTGGTTCGAGCTCACGAGAGACCCGCTGCGTACCATGAAGTCCTCCAGCATCACATTTTATTTGTGAAAAACATCTGAAATGGTTTCAGTCATGTAACGGTGAATCCTCACCTAGCCCGAACTTACCTTCTAGTTGTTGTGGCAAATTGGTCTTATTGCTTTTTGCTCTGAGGTGATCATGTGGGTCATCTCCACTCGGCAAACTGTACTAGGTGAAAGTCATTTCATGCTTTATACAGGGAAGAAGAAATGAAGAAGAAATGCAATTTTAAAAAAGTTTTTAAACATTTCAGTACAGAAAGAAGAAGAAAGTATTTTTATTATATACATCTAACACAAAAGAGGTATGCATCAAGCCACCAGCTGCAAAAGAAAACACTTTAGATGCATCTCATTAGCAACATCCGGATTAGGATTTACATTTGAAAATGGCATGTTCCCAATGCCCTCAAATAATCTGATAATAATTACATAATCTACAGCAATGAGAAAAGGGCTTCGTTATGCCACAACAAAACACTGATGGCCTTTTTTATTTGGAAGATCCATTTTATTCTCCTGCTTCTACTTCCTGGTTGATGTTTTCAGACGTAACTTAAACATTCCTGCATAATGTCTTTTTTCCTCTTGATGTTATTTATTTTCTGAAAAACAATCACCCAACATGCTGCTGCACTCTGCACATGTCCTGGTGTTCTGAGGCTTACAACCTTCATTAGGCCTTAAAACACGGCTCCAATATGTCGCAATATGCAAGACCTTTTCTGTCTTTAAAATAATAAAACAATGTGGCCCTTCAGTCCACATTGTCACAGGATGCACTTAACTGTGAATTTTGATTTTTGCTTTCATTCTGTACTTAAATTCCACATTTTTCACCAAAACGTGTCTTAGTGACGGCGCATCATGTTTGTCCTTTAAACAGACAAACATGGCATCTTGTAGAGTCAGCATTTCTTTGCCTGACATGAAACATTTAAGTGTGACGAAAAAGCGTAACCACATGACATTGGTATTTGGGCAAATACTTTATCACAACAAGCTGGTGTTCTTGTCTTTCTTTGACATTTTATAGATCTAAATTGAGAATCAAGCTTCAACTCAACAACCAAGAAATTAAACAACTTAGTGAGACCAGGTGACAGAGGGTCAGATGTGTGTGGAGGTGTGTGTATGCGTGCGTGCATGTGTGGGTGTGTGTGTGTGTGTGTAGGACAGCAATGACAGTACATGCTGACTGACCAGCCAGCTGAAGAGAGAGATTGGGAAGAGGAAAGATTAGAGGAGGTGAGAAGGAGGAAGGTTTCCAGGATTTGCAATAAGTGGGTCATGTAACAGCACAAACTGTCAGGAGGTGGTCAAGGTAAAAGGATAGGTGTGAAAAAATGAGAAAGAAAGTGGGGGGTTGAAGTGACATACAGGGGTTTTCATGTCTCTCCGAGAAGGTTATAGGAAAGGGGAGAGGCTGATGGGAAATATCTTGAGGGGAGAAAGCATGGGGAAGCAGAAAGGTGACAGGAATAGTTTTAGGGTGACAAGAGTGAAAAAGGTTGAGTGAGGGAGAAAATGACAAGAAAGGGGTTATTGCTGTGAGATGGAGACATATAGGAAGAAGTCAAAGGGAAGGAGGCAGACAACAAAAGAATTGGAGGTGAGATATTAACAGGCGGAAAGGTCACCAGAAAAGGTCAGTGGGAGAAAGGGATGGGGAAAAGGAAACGATAATGCTAAAAAAGATGGAAGCGAAAAAAGGAGATGAGGGATGTTCCAGCTCCAGCTGTGACACTGCTAACCCCAGGTGATCTCCATTTCTCCCTGAACTACGTGGTCGGCTTGTATGTGTGCATGTGCGTGTGTGTGTGTGTGTGTGTGTGTGTGTGGGGGGGTGTGTGTGTGTGTGTGTGTGGGGGTGTGTGTGTGTGTGTGTGTGTGTGTGTGTCTGCGTGTTTTCCAGTGTGTGCAGGAGAGATTCTGCTGCGCTCTCCATTTGAACTTTTTAGTTTTAAACCTCGCCCACTAAAGGTCTTCTATCATAACCCAGTTGTAATTTCTGAAAAGTTGGTTATAAACGTGTTTGTACATTATTGGCCTCCATCCACCAGAAAAAAAAACTAAACACAAAATGACCCAAAATACACACTACTGCATTTTTTTATGATATAATTTCGCAATGGATATACATCAAGAAAAACAGAGTAAGAGTATTTATCACCTTATTTAAACATTAATGCTTGACTTAAAAAATTAGTCCACATAACTTTCAATTGCAATTATTTCATAAAGACTTTATATCAGACCTTGTAACTATTTAATTGCATCATATTTTAGGTTCAGATCCTGGCTTCAGTTTTGGAGACATTGTCTCTCAATTCAAAATAAACTCTAAGCTCCAATAAATATCTTCTGTGCCATTAGAGAATATTTACCAAAGTCACATTGCATTTTTTTTACATTATGGAGCGATTGTTGCTAGGTAACCAAAGAGTGAGTGAATTAGTTGATGCCACCAACCCAGCTTAGCTAGCCCTGACATGTTGAGCAGCTCAGGTCTTGCCTACATCCCCCACAATGGTGTGCAATCATCTATTGGTACTGATGACTTGTCTATTCAGATGTACGTGTCTGATTTATTGCCAAGCCCTGGTTCATGATTTTAAAACTCCAAAACTGTTATGTAAGGTGTCAGAGGGTTTTGTCTTGACTTCACTTAGTGTAATTAGCAAACAATTGAAAATGACTATTTTCTCAGAAATCGATGGGTTTTTATGTTTGCACTCCAATTCTGTTCTAGAAACTGTTCCTGGTTTTTTTTCATGGCATGTCACACAGGCCAGCTCTGCTCATGGTACACATTGCCACCCTTGTGTTGTGATATAAAGGACATTTATTTTGCAGATTGTCTGTTGAATTGCGCTTGTAAACATCACCTGCAGCACTGCAGCGTAGCGTTCTGACTGTGTCGCCTGTTAGCCACCAGGCAGCTGCTCAGGGTGGATGTCGCATAACAGAATGGCTTTCGTATTTCATTCATCAACCAGTCAATTTAATTATGCCTGTCCTTAAAATATTTTTTGTTGACCTATCTATTCCGTCACAAACACAGTGTATCCATTTTCTGACAGTGATTTCCAACAACATAAAGCATCATTTAACAAAGCTCTGCAATTTGATCCAGTGGGCTCAACAAATCAAAAGTTGAACCTGAGGCAGTTCTTTGAAAAAGAAGTTTTTTTCTGTCAAAAAGAACTAAGGCAGTTTGGAAGGCAAAGAAAGGTTCCAACAGAGTAGCAGCAAGATTAGCTTATAAAGTGCCAAATGAATGTATTCTAGTGCTATGTTTGTTTATATAGCTTTTTTTGCTAGTTTTTTAAACTACATGCCAATTGTATAAATATAGCATTGATCATTGATCATTTTTATTCTACTTTATTCATGCATGACTTTATTATAAGTCATGCATGAATGTCCCAGCCTCCATATTTGTATTTTTGTCCAGCTAAGTGCATTTCTGTTGAGAGCTACACATGTTCTTTTGTCATATATTTCTAAACCATAGCTTCACATGTCACATATCTTTGTGTCAGTAGATGAAGGCATTCTGGTATATAAGCCGGTAATCTTAGAGGCTTTCATTGCTTAGTTCAAACATGTTGTGTGAAACTCAACAGAGCTGCAATAAAAGCTGTTGAAATGCAGTTTGTCTTGGGCAGAGACTGCAAACAGCCTCTCCATCAACCAAAAGCATTCTAACAGTCAGCTCTGAGCTGAAGATGCCCTGCTGCCTCACACAATTACTGGCTTCTTTTCAGCCCGTCTCTCCAGCCTCCATCTACTCTGAGGACTGTGTTGTGCACTTCAACAGAAAATAAAATACCGAGCATGATGCACACATGATGATGGGAACTTTTAAAGAGCATCACTGTGAATTCACCAAGATCCTACAGAGGAGTTGATTAAAACATGATTGGATTGGGCAGAGTTCCTGATTTGGAAGGCTTTGAAACTCCATTACCTTTGACCTGGCTGACGCAACAAACGTTTTATATATAAATGTAAGGTGTAAGACATAACCTTCGACTGCACACACATTGCATGGCATGCATCTTCACCAGGGATTGATGAAGACTTATCCCTTCATCAAACCCTGACCTTCTGTACTTTGAATACACAGAGTTCACAGAGGTCACAGGAAGTCAAAGGCACACATGGAGCTTTTCTTAAAGATCACTTTTGAGCCTTGACCCAAACAACACACATGAATTTTGCCAGGAAGAAACATAATAATAAAGTTAAAATATTGCTTCGAACCTAAATCTGCAAAAGGGATAAATAATTTTGGGTTTAATCGTACACTATTTGTCACTAGGATATTTTTCCCATTGGATAATAGGATGGGTTTCTGCAAGTCTCTAACACGTCTCCCAAACATGCCAAGTCATTCGTCTTTGGTAAATCCTCAAACTTCTTTGGATTTGTCGGTTTTTTATGAAAACATATGTGCTCAGTTATCAACAGATTATGATGGAATTCATGCTTGGGTCACGACCTTTCACTCTGCTCATCTGGGGGTCATAAAGGTTGGGTCATTACCACCTGATTAGTTTGGCATGAACGTGTTTCTTCTGCAAACAATCTTTTAATCTGCAGACTTGCAGTTTATCCAAGTTCAAAACTCATGAGGACGAACATGAGCCTAATGTCTTATCCAGGATGTTTCCTGACTTGGCCGACTCCCCACGTCTGCAAAAGTAAAAATAAAGTAATTTTCTCAAGACACGCCGGATGTAAATCTACTCTTTTCAGTAGCATATGGAAAATCCTTTGAAAACACACTTTTCATTGAAAGTAAATCTAATCATCTTGTCCTCAAATGTATGTGAACTGAGTGTGTTTTCAGAAAAATCAGTTTCCAAGATCAGGTGTGCTGCAGTGTGCTGCAGCAGTGCACTTCAAGCATAATCTGTTGGAACCAAATAGTGAGATATATATTAGAGAATATGAAGAAGAGAATAACTGTTGAACAAAAGCATTCTTTGGGCAGAAGATAATGAAAAACCAGAAAAAAAGGAGAGGGGAAGGTTTTCTTCATTCACTGAGATGCAGCAAGAAAGGTGAATAGAGAAAAAAAAAGTAGAATTGAGAGGAATACAGAATGTGAATTCAAACTCTACAAAGTTAATGGGAAAATGTCAGACAGCAAAGCAGAATAGACGATACCATTAGATGAAGATAAGGCAGAAAGGAAGAGAGGCCCAAAAGAAATGGAAAAAGAGGATTTACACTGACAAATGGCTGAAGAGGGAGAGAGCTGGAGAAGAGAGCAGGTGAGATAATTCAGGAAGGTGATGCAGTATTGAGCAGAAGGCTCCAATCTGTCAGCGACTTTCTGACTGAACAGCTGTCAGTCTCCTTAAAGCTTCCTCCAACCAAACCTCATCTTATCCAGCCTCACCGCTCATAGAAAAATGCATCAGTAGGATAACAAAAGATAGAATTATATGTTCTGGTTTAAAAGTAGAACTGCGAATACCAGAGCCTGCATGGCATTCAGTGAAAGAGCAGGAAGGGCGTAAAGTAAAATTATATGAATGAAAACAAGGCTGCTAAGGTTTCTTCTCTAATCAACTTCTGTGCTAGCATGAAGTTTGGTGCAGAATGAAGGACGACTTCCCTTCACCCCTCTGGACGCTCTGGCCAGAGAACTGCGCTCGCTCTCTGCTCAGTGCATGATTGAGAGTTGGAGGAGGCAACTCTCCTGGTCTAACTGGAAAATTTTCAGCACAAATTTGAGGCCTGCTGAGTCAGTCAGTCAAGAGGAGGATCTCAGTGCTGCCAATCATTCTCATTTACATGCTCCTCGGTGTGCTAATTGTGGAGAAAGAACTTACCATTCCATATAAACTGCTGATCCATTGTTATCAGTGGTCATGCTAACTAGCATTAGCATTAGGAGCAGGCCCCTGTGTTGGGTATTAGATGTAACCTATCAGAGACAAAGCAGAAATTTTAACTTTTTTACATTTCTCCTGTTTCACTCGGCCCAGATGGTTTACGTATTTATTTCAGCACCAGAACATCTTGAACCAAACGATGCCCAACCTGAACAAATCTGTACCCATTTGCTAACCTGAAAATGGCTAACAAATTCAGGACTGAAAAGGTACACTAAGCAAACATTTTTGACAACATATATTCTTCTCAAAAGGGAGAAAAAAATAATAATTCTTTGAGACTTTATAGCTTTCTGGTGGCAGCTGTAGTATTCAGGAGCATCTAAGACCAGCTCTGACAGCTCTGTCTGAAACAATATAAGCCATTAGGCCAGCTAAAAACCTCAACCTGGTGAAGAAAATGTATACCGACTGCAAATCAAAACGTGATTGGCTGATCAAACAGTCTTTTAAAATCAGTTTAGAGCTGAAAGCGTTCAGATAGGGATCGGAATAACCTCACATAGACAAACTATGCTCAGAGATCAAAGACAAGAATTTCTGATTGGCTTATTTTCTTCCCAAATACAATATTATTGTAAGGTGCAGAGAGAAAACTGATTCAAGGTTATTTTTTTAAATTTTTTTTTTCTTCCTCCAAAGAGGTTTTGCAGCGCTAGTGGCTCATATTTTTTATAGTAGGCAGACAGGAAGGGGGGCGAGGAGAGGGGGGAAGACATGCGGCAAAGTCGTCGGGACCGGGAGTCGAACCCGCGACGTCCGCGTCGAGGACTGAGGCCTCCAAACGTGGGGCGTGCTTAACTACTGCGCCACCACAGCACGCCCCAATTCAAGGTTATTTTACAAGTTGACATTACAGACAAGGTTTCCTCTGCTCATTTTAATTTAGGTTAAATTGGTTTTCTTTACATAGATCCTGTTTTCATGAGCAGAACGTGCAACTAGTGATACACGGAGCTAAGGAACCATTTTAAGTGGGACAAAGTATCTGCTACTGTCACTGTTCTTCATTTGCAATCTCCAGAATGCCATTGGTGTATTGATTTTTAATACTCTAGATAGATATGTACTGTTTTTATTTTGTTTTGTTTTTTTTGCTGTAGAACTACTAGATTTTAATCCGATCTCCCCATTTGAGAAGGAGATCGATAAAGCTTTGTGTCACTCTCGATGCAACAATGTAACAATTGTTCAAATAATATTTACCATCATTCAGAGGTTTGGATAATCTTATCTCATCGTGCAAGGAAAGTTAACTCTTGTTTAAGGTTTAGATTTTCAAAAAGGCATAGAAAAATAAAATATTTAATACTTTTTCACTGTCTGCTCACCTGCTGGTTGTAGTTGATCCTTTTACTTTATAAGTTCTGAGTCATAAATCTGATCAAGTGTTGCTCTGACAGATGCAGCCACAGAAACTTGTGCAATAACAGCATTTTTGTTTCTTTCATAAAAGGATGTTTGAGAAGGTCTTTCTCTGAGGAAAGTAATAAAAATTCAAGATCCTCTGGATTTTAGGGACCTCAACCAACTTCTATTGGCTGACTCTTAAAAATGGACCAGATCCCGACATTTTTAAAACTTAACCTCATACCGCTTATTAAGAATGGAATAGACCCAATACATTGTTGTTTGTAATAAATGTTGATATTTGTGGCTTTCCAAGAGACACTTATTAAGATGTTTTTAAGGCCAAACTGACGCAGGTTGTTATTTTAGGAATGACAGTAGGTGTGCAGGTCAAAGAAGGTCAACGTTAACTATCCGGCCTATATGAATAAGGGTGGAGCAAAGTCAATACTGCACAAGCCAAACACACATGGAAGATTTTCCCGCTTTGTTACCAAAATGAGTCCTCAGAGAGCAAGAAAGACACTAATCTGTCCAAACAGATCTACACAGAAGGATGTACACGCTGAAACATTTGAACCCTTCCCTCCCCGCCCCCCATGTACAGAAAACACAGGAAAGCTCAGAAACTCACAAAAACACACAGGCAGTGGTGCTGCAACAGCTGAACATGGCAGGTGGTCAAAACAGAAACGGGCGACTGCCCTTCGTCTGACCCCGAAGAAAGGGAGGGGAGAGAAACAACCAGGAGAAACAAGAGAAAAGAAGGTTGGGCGCCATTGCTTGTTTTCTTCACCCAGAAAGGCAGAGACAGTTAAAGCTGTTTTAACCAAATCTAAATGCTCCGGAGACAAGAGGTCAAATTATATGGCTAGAAACAACTATTTTGTTCAGGAAACAAGTAAGCCTTCACTGGGAATGCATATGGAAAAAAAGCAACCCATTGTGCAAAAGTTTTGACTTTCAACTCTTAAGGACACTGGACTTTTAGGTGGTATAATGAGCTTCCTGCTAGCTAAACGCCTGGTCGACCTCTGAGCTTACGGCTGCATTAAATATAAACCGTCTCAGGTTTTTGGGCAGATGGGCTGCTGAAGCCTCACTCAGCAAAGGAAATACAGAAAAAAGAAAAACTTTGCTAACTTGTTTAAACTGCTTTAAAAGGAAAAAGTTTCAAAGATCTGGAAGGTTTTATAAACAACCAGAAATGCTTATTTTCACATAAGCATTTCATGTAAAACATGTACATCGGTAAAACAGCTATTACTGCTAAATTAATTATAAAAAAAAAAACAGAAGGCGTTGATGAGGTTTGATATACATCAGAAGTTTTTTTTAATCAATAACAATGACATGCACGTCATTAGGAAGATATATATTTATAAATATTGGTATTAGACTCCAATGTGTCTTTCTGATGAGAGAGATTCTAGAAATAAATCCATGCTTCAGTAATCAATGGCAAAATGTGAAGCCAATACCTGACCGCAATGCTACCTGATGTGCTGTTGGGGGGCATAAGCCAAGCAGCTAATCCAGGGATGCCATTTATTTTCCATTGTCCTAATTGGCTGAAATTGGACCCCTTCCTCTTTAAAAACTCCTCTTTCTGAAAGCCATTTACAGCATTGCTTCTCTATTAACCCTTTAACAACATTTTTATCTGTATTGGATTGAGAAGAGGGGCTGCACAGTGGCGCAGTGGGTAGCGCTGTTGCCTTGCAGCAAGAAGGTCCTGGGTTCGATTCCCTGCCCGGGGTCTTTCTGCACGGAGTTTGCATGTTCTCCCTGTGCACGCATGGGTTCTCTTCGGGTTCTCCGGCTTCCTCCCACAGTCCAAAAACATGACTGTCAGGTTGATTGGGCTTTCCAAATTCTCCTTAGGTGTGAGTGTGTGTGTGTATGGTTGTTTGTCCTGTTTGTCTTTGTGTTGCCCTGCGACAGACTGGCGACCTGTCCAGGGTGTACCTCGCCTCTCGCCCGGAACGCAGCTGGAGATAGGCACCAGGACCTCCCGACCCCGTTAGGGAGAAGGGTGTCGGAAAATGGATGGATGGATGGATGCATTGAGAAGTAGCTGCTATAATGAACTCAGGACATGTTCTGTTCCACCAGGTGTTTGCTCATCGCTGCTGGCTAGTCTGAAGGAGCTGAGTGGGGGCATCATGGTGGAGGGCTCTTCTGTGAGGCAGAAGCTTTAAAATTGCATCTGCGAGGTGGAGGCGTCTTGAAGGCAGAGCTAGGTCAGCCCAGGGGCTTTGGTTGCCATGGAGATTAATGTATTTCTCGACCATGCATGAAAAAAAAAAAAAAAAAAACTACAGCAGCACTCCAGGTTTGTTTTCTAGTGATGGGTCTGACGA
Organism: Poeciliopsis gracilis; assembly: GCA_911649635.1. Classification (NCBI taxonomy): domain Eukaryota; kingdom Metazoa; phylum Chordata; class Actinopteri; order Cyprinodontiformes; family Poeciliidae; genus Poeciliopsis; species Poeciliopsis gracilis. The sequence continues at coordinate 738,127 of CAJVRI010000452.1, read as the reverse complement.
CACTGAAACCTTGGGGCATGCGCCAAGCAAACAAGGCGAAGTCTCGTGTCGGTGCGCGTATCTCTTTAAGGAAAACCCTGTGACCGATACAGTTCCTGTGTCGTTTGGTTGTGAACGCGCCAAATTGTATTTATAAACAGAAAATGTATCAAAACGTTTGTGGGTTTCGTTGGAAGGAGATAGTTTGTGTTGTTTGCGATGCATTGGTGTTTGGCTTGTCATCGGAAACTATCTTGGCAATTGGCCAAGGCAATCGCCAAGGCCCAAAGATGTTAACACAGCTGATGTTTCTAAATAAGAATGTGTGAATGAACCTTGTTCAGTCTGTTTCTAGTCTTTATTGAAATTGCCTGCAATTACTTTTTAAATCCAGCAGATGGCGACATTGAGTGACACAGCAACACAGTTTCAACACAGTTTCAACACAGTGTCGACATAGTTTGGGAAATGAGCCATACACCCAATGGGGCCTCATCTGCCCATCACTAATGTTTTTGTTCCAAGTTTTTCATGATGGAAAGCTCAAAACGTTGATTTTGTTTATAATGCTGCTCCTTCAAAGTTGCAGTTCAATATTTGAAGAGAATCAAGTATTTGCGGATTTCAGCAATTTGCTGACGGCTTTAGTCCCAAAGCCTCCGGAATCCTGAGGGTACACTGAACCCCGAAAGACGTGCAGCTGGAATCGTCTTGGAGTCTTTCTACAAACACTGGATTCTAGGGTAGCACAGCAAACGCTCAGGCTTCTATATTTGTGAAAAAGAAAAAAAAAAAATATAAATATTCAAATCTATTATAGCTTAACAAAACACATTGCAATTTTGTGGTTGCAAAATGTGACAAAATGTAAAAAAAAAAAAAATTGAATGGAACTGTGCTATAGTATTGATATTTATTTCTTTTAAAACAAGGCTATTCCAAACACCAGCCAACGCAATCAATTATCACACACTCTGGTCATATTTGCCTAAACAGCAGAGGTACGACTAAAGAAAACCCAAAAAGGAGTCACAGTGACAGTTCACTCTCTTCTCTTGCCAGCCCACAGCTGCACTCACAAACAGATTGGAGGCGCTTTTATACCAGCAGGTGCAGGTAATTGCTTTAGCTTGATTGGGGAACACGGCTGGGGCACCGGTCCAATCAGGCATGCCGGTATGTGGCACGAGGAAATAAAGGCAAACTCCAATCCTCTGCGATGACCTGCACACATTGATTTCAATTCTAAAAAAAAACAAACACAAAAAAAAGATCAGGCAGGTCCAGCCTGGATGTAGGTAACCCAACCAAAGGTCTATTGACAAGACTTTTTTTTCAATGTTTTGATCTCGTTTTTATACCATGTAATTTTTAGAGAATAGAAATTTAGAACAGTTGTTATTTTTTATTTGATTTGGAAATTATGACTGTTTTTATTTTGTTTTGTTTTTTGGGAGTGGAGGGTTCGGGGGTGTCGGAGTGTTGGCCTGGAGATTTTTTAATTAACTACTTTCATTTGCCATTCAGCAGCTGGTCTCTGCAGAATAGATGTTCCAGTGCAATTTATCGGGGATACAATCTGAAAATGAGATTTTACCGCAGAGGTATGGTAATGTTTGTCAGTGGGCCGCCGTAATTTGAAGCATGACTCATCGTCGGCGAGGACAGCACTGTGCACATTTCCCAAGCAGATGGTACAAGCCTGTCTCTTTTTTTTATTTTATTTTTGATGGAGTGAGTGCAGTCCGAGGATGCAGATATGCGCCCGGCATAAAAGGGACAGCAGATATTTTCAACTATTTATAAAGACTGAGTGAAAGGCATGAATTGAAAAGTCACACAGGAACCGGATTGAGGAGCCGTGAAGGACGGCTGCCTTTGAATTTATTTCCTGTTTCCAATTTTCTCTGATTTTAAGATAAGTGAAGTTTTTTCCGTTGTCAAAGTTTAGGTACCCTGACCTCCATAGTGGAACCTTAATTGTTTGGGTTCCCAGCTAAATTTCAATAGATTATATTGGGACTCTGTTCATTTTCTGAAAACTAATCTTTTCATTATTGTTTGTTTATATTGCCTCTAATCCCTTTTGTGTAGAGTCTTGACATAATCTTTTTAGCAGGTGTAAAAGAAATTTCTCTATACATGTTTAACTTAATCTGATCATCAAAAAGCTCATTTGTTTTCCAGACGAAAAGGAAATATTGCTGAATAACAGAGGGAACCTGAGTTTTCAAATGTAAAAGAGAAAAAAAAATACCTAATTTATAAATGAGCAAGTACCCCTCCATTGTTTGGAGGTGAAAAGGGGTGTGGAGGATTTCAAGCATCTATACTAACTCCTGTCTTAAAGGTGCAGTGCCATGAGAGTTCCATATGTCACTGTTATAAGACCTGAATTACCTGAAATGGTTAATGTAGTTTATAGATGTTGCAGAACTTTAATTTCCTGAGGAGATATTCAACCATTTCAATCAGATGTGTTGGCATGGAAACCCATCTGCAAGTAATTAGCTGCATTTTCATTAAACATATAATTATGCAAATTGAAATTATGAAAATAAATTAGCTTAATGGAAACATGTTATTTGATCAAATTTTTTGTGCTAGAACGAGGTGGGGGGTGTTTCGCAGTCGATTCAAAATGTATGTATTATGCAAAACTGCAATGGAAACATGATCAACAACGAGACGACACTGGTACAAACCATGAAAAGCCACAGGAAGTTGTAGGAGGATGATGGGGCAGTGTGTGTTTAATGATTTTTCATGTTAACAAGGTTATTCACACGTAATTTTAATGATATTTCTTATTTAACTTAAATAAAGACATTTTTGGACATTACCACAGTGTTAAAGTTTTGCAGACATTTGTAATGGAAGCACAACCAGAGCCTCTTAATCGATGCTTTCTTCAGCTTAAAATGTTATGCAATCATTGTGGTCAAGGCATCCTTCCAGACACTTTAAATATGCATCATCTCAGTTATGAAAGACAACAAAAACTCAAGTTTCTCACTGTGGGCTGAAATGAATTTGAACATCTAAAGATGGCCTCACTTTCTCTACAGGAAAAGGCTAAATGATTCCACATTGGCCATCACATCCTTTAACACCGGAGTGTTAAGTCAAACATCAGAGGGCAACCTGCTCTTTCAGCACCAACTAATACACACCTGTTATTTTCTATCAACTCACACCAGCAATATCAGATGAGTGACCGAAATGTCAAGCTGTAGAGCCAAAGGAAGCCTTTATGGCTGGATAAACTGGATAAAATTGTTCGATGCTAAAGTGCAACATTATATTCTCTCAACACGCTTCAGTCCGATGCATCTGGTCTCCTTCAAAGGCTCAAACTGACACGTGTCACGGTGCTGCCTGCTGGAGTACGATCCCCCGGGGAAATGCAGATTTAACATCAGAATTCAATGATTTGGATCCAAAAAGACGACAACAAAATTGACGTCTTTTATGTTTTGAGTTGAGAAGGTATTTGTGTCCAGAGAATTCTCTACAGGGTATGTATATCTTTATCACGATTGTGGCATGACATTTGCTGAAAGTGTATTAAAGAACCAGATGGCTGATTTCTTTATTTTATTTTATTATTATTATTTTTTGGTCACTCTGTGAACTCAAACAGCCCAGCTGTCATGCATGCTCTCTGCATTGATGTAACATAATGTGAAATCTCTTCCCTAAGTTTCTGTGGGCGAGCTACGAGGAGTTTTATTTGTGTTTGGGGTTTTTACAGCTGGTGAAAACACCATTCAGAGATGCAACAACTAAACAGCAATACCGTTGCAGGCGTTTTTCCCTTTCAGGATATTCAGAGGGGGCCCTCTCAGTTGACAAGTCTCTTTCCTCCTTTTGAAACTTAATTGAAATTCTGCCAACCTGTTTCACAGAAACCCTCAAACGCCCACAGACAGGCACTTTTATCCTTGGCACCAGGGACAGAGTCTGCCGATGGGATTGTCGGTAGTCCTTTTCATTTTTATTCAACCTTTAATCAACACAGCCTTTGCTTTACTTTATCTATCAGAAACTATGCCGTTTAACATTGTGGACATAAAGGACGTCTGATGTTCAGAACAGACAGTTTATGGTAAATAATCTCATTTGTATATCTGGTCTTTTTAAGACAGAAAATAAACATTGGAATTATACCACCAAGTATATTTCAATGATCTTTCTACATGAATCTGTTGCACTATGAAGTGGCACACAAGTGTATTCACACACAATAGAAAATTCTAACTTTCTAGGACTGTCATTTTGAAAACTGGTAAATTCTTTTTTTCATTTTCAGAGTGTTAAGAAGCAATAAGTTGTTCTTAAATCTTTTGAGTTTTAGAGGGCATAAATGAACCTTCAGTGTCCTTGTGTTGAAACGTTTGTTGCTTTGTGGGTGTGTCTTTTGTGGCAGCATGGGACCTTGCTAAAGAAGGGACTCAACTCACACCCAGGTCTTTTTTAGAAAGAAACACCTGCATCTCACGTCTCTACGTGCCACTATATTCTTCTAAACAGATCCTTAAACAAAAACTCCTGCTAGCAATTAAAACCAAGAATTTTGGTTTTGTGTAGAGGTTTGACTGAAAGCTGGAATAAAAAATAAAAAAAAAGAGGAAAAAAGGTTGTTGTGTAATAATCAACTAGTTCCATTCCAGCCAATCAAACTCCAGCAGCTGGAGTTTGATTGGCTGAAGCTTAAGTAATAAAGTGATAAAGTGATTTGTAAATTTTGCATTTGTATACATAAAATGTTTGCCTGATATTTTGATTAAAACATTGTTAGTATTTACCTTGTATGTAAAGTTCAGTTTACATACTAAACTTTATGTTCAGTATGTACATAACATACTTGGGCAATATGTTTTTCTTGTTTTTCTATTTGTGAATTTCATGTTTTTATGAGTGTAAGTGGAAAATCATAATTAAAAGAAGAAAGGGTTAGCAAAAGTTACCATTGGCCTTGTGTATTTTCACAATCAATGAGAGCAGGAATGAGAAATACAACTATTAAATATGAAAGTGTATTTTCTTTACAATGTTAAATCTGATGGTCAGCATGACCAGCAGATGTCAGCTATAATAAAGTACAGCAATTATCACACACCCTTATGACTAGTGGGGTCACATCCTATCTCCAGTAGTCAACAGGCCAGAGGTGGGGTCATCCTGGACGGGTCAGCAGTCCATCACAGGGCAACACAAAGACAAGACAAACAAACCAGGGAACCCAGAGAGAACCCCCACATTGAAACTCCATGCACCTGAGCCTGGGAATCAAACCCAGGACCTTTTCTTTACAAGTCCACAGTGCTACCAACTGCACCATTGTGCAGCCCACTAAAAGAAAGTGAAAGAGTACACTCTTTTTGTCCATGACTGTACAGTCATGGCCAAAAGTTTTGAGAATGATTCAAATGTTAATATTTACAAAGTCTACTGCTTCAGTTTTTATAATGGCAATTTGCATATACTCCAGAATCTTATAAAGAGTGATCAGCATAGCAGCAATTAATTGCAGAGTCAATATTTGCCTAGAAAATGAACTTTATCCCCTAAAACACATTTCAGCTTCATTGCAGCCCTGCCTTAAAAGGACCAGCTAACATTGTTTCAGTGATTGCTCCATTAACACAGGTGTGGGTGGTGATGAGGACAGGAATGGAGATCAGTATGTCATGATTAAGTAAGAATGACACCAGTGGACACTTTAAAAAGAAGCTGGTCCTTGGCATCATTGTTTCTCTTCTTCGAACCATGGTTATCTTTGAAGAAACAAATGCAGTCATCATTGCACTGCACAAAAATGGCCTAAGAGGAAAGAGAATCGCAGCTAGAAAGATTGCACCTCAGTCAACAATCTATCGCATCATCAAGAACTTCAAGGAGAGATGTTCCATTGTTGCCAAAAAGGCTCCAGGGTGCCCAAGAAAGACCAGCAAGCGCCAGGACCATCTCTTAAAAGAGTTTCAGCTGCAGGATCGGGCTACCAGCAGTGCAGAGCTTGCTCAGGAATGGCAGCAGGCAGGTGTGAGTGCATCTGCACGCACTGTGAGGCGGAGACTCTTGGAGCAAGGCCTGGTCTCAAGGAGGGCAGCAAAGAAGCCACTTCTCTCCAGGAAAAACATCAGGGACAGACTGATATTCTGCAAAAGGTACAGGGAGAGGACTGCTGAGGACTGGGGTAAAGTCATTTTCTCTGATGAAGCCCCTTTCCGATTGTTTGGGACATCTGGAAAACGGCTTGTTCAGAGAAGACGAGGTGAGCGCTACCACCAGTCTTGTCTCATGCCAACTGTAAAACATCCTGAAACCATTCATGTGTGGGGTTGCTTCTCAGCCAAGGGAGTCGGTTCTCTCACAGTCTGACCTAAAAACACAGCCATGAATAAAGAATAGTACCAGAATGTCCTCCAAGAGCAATTTCTCCCAACCGTCCAAGAGCAGTTTGGTGATGAACAATGGCTTTTCCAGCATGATGGAGCACCTTGCCATAAAGCAAATGTGATATCTATAACTGGCTCAGGGAACAAAACATAGAGATTTTGGGTCCATGGCCTGGAAACTCCCCTGATCTTAATCCCATTGAAAACTTGTGGTCAATCATCAAGAGACGGGTGGACAAACGAAAACCGAGGAATTCTGACAAAATGCAAGCATTGATTGTGCAAGAATGGACTGCTATCAGTCAGGATTTGGCCCAGAAGTTGATTGAGAGCATGCCAGGGAGAATTGCAGAGGGCCTGAAGAAGAGGGGTCACCACTGCAAATATTGACTTGCTGCATTAACTCATTCTAACTGTCAATAAAAGCTTTTCTTACTCATAATATGATTGCAATTGTATTTCTGTATGTGATGACAACATCTGACATACACGCATAAAAACCAGAGGGCAGCAAATCATGTGAAAATATAATATTTGTGTCATTCTCAATACTTTTGGCCATGACTGTAACATTTTCAGCATCCAACAGGAAGATTGAATATATTGTGTTTATATCTTTTGGAGCTTTAAACCTGTTCAAGATTTTTCACATTTTCACAAATGTTTCTTTCAGTGCAAGAGATTCAGAGGTGAGTCAAAACAGCAACACATTTATAGGCCATAGAGATGGAAAAACTTTTTTTCCACAAACTTTAAGCTTAATTATTACAGTTTTGAACTCAATAAGCAAAGCTAATGGAAACTATTCATTGCTTTTAACTCTCTCCATCCTCTTGCTTCCTTTCTTTCCCTCTCTCCCTCCTCCTTTCTCTCCTTATCCTATTTTCTTTCTTCAGTCCCTCTCAAACATTCACCATCTCCCCCCATCCGTTTTCTCTTTCCTTTTAACTCTCACTCCTTCACCTCCTATCCTCTACCCTTTTTTCCTTGCAGTCTTTCCTTCTTTTTCTGCCATTAGAAATATATTGGTGTGACTTGGACCATGAAATTAAAAAATTAGAGAGTGACATCACAGAATATTTTCAATTCTCTGGAAAGGAGAGAATAAAATATGAGGAGCTGCCGTTGGTAAAGGTCAAGAAGAGGGCGGATTAATATTTAGAGGAAAACAATTATCAGCAGAAGAATTATGATGCTAGAAAGGGTTTGTCTTGTTGTATGGAATGAGATGTAGGAATCCTGCAACAAACAACACAGTGTGTCCTGTGTTCATACTTCTGATTTTCTCACTTTACAGTCAAAGCCTTTTGTTTGTGACTGCAAAATTTACAATTTCATCTGGGAGACTGCAATATTACAGTGAGTATTTGAGATGACAGATCACAATAAGGTTTTGTATGATGTTTGCACAAGATCTGACCACATTTGCATCATCAATAACAACTTGTGTTAACTCACACATCCTTTTATTTCAGGTGAAATGTTTGCTGTGTGACAGGGTGTTGATCTACAACAACACGTCATCAGTGATTAGGCATCACAGAGCCATACATGATAATAAGCACACTTCCAACACAGGAGACACCAGCCAGAGTATCACATTGTCTTATGTGTCTTCAGTTATTTCATTCATATATATCTATCAGTACATCATTGTGTCGTTTCACTTGTTTTATATTTCTGTGTCTTGCAGGTTCCAGGAAGCAGGTGTTTGATGAGGCTGTGGTGAATCTGATTGGAAAAGATTCCCACCCAGTGGAGAATGAGGGGTTCAGAGAGCTCAGTCATTTGCTGGATCCAACTTATGTTTTTCCTACTACAAAGGTTTGTATGTGTAAACAATAACAGCTAATGTGGTAATTGGAAATCATTTCAGTTATTTAAATGAATAATTTAGCTTTTCATTTTAGGCATTAAAAAAGATGGTGCAGGAGAAATTCTACAAAACGAAAGAAAAGGCCAAAGAAGACAAGAGTTAACATGTCATCACATTTCATGCGGTGAAATTCATCCTCTTCTTGTTGAAACTGAAAGTTAGTTAATGCAGTGCATTTAGGGATTGATAGTTCTTATACCAGCCTTCTGTAGTTTAGTTCTTTGTGGCTGGAGGTCCAACGGTAAAGTTTGTGTTGAATCTGAAATTATAGATTGGATTCAACGGTTCAGGCAAAAAAAAAAAGAAAAAAAAAAAGGATTTTCCTTCTCGGCTTCAATCCAGTGCTGCACAGGTTTTATTTTTGTTCTTTACATTTTTAATTTATCAGCCTGTCAAAAATTTATTTCATGGTGACATCAAAGTTCACCACAATCTAAGCAACTTTAATTAAATTTCCTACAGTGACAAATACATGACACTTTTCTGAAAAGATCAATCAAAGCAGGAAGAACTTGACAGGAAGCAGAAATGAAGAACACAAGCTGAAAGACGGGTTGCAGAAAAAAAGCATCTGGCAAATGTGAACCAGAGATCAGGGCGTTTAAATACAGCATGATTTCTAACTGATGACAAATAGACATCTGTGTCAGGAGCAGAACAAGTATAAAAAGTAATCAAAAGAGCTCAAAATAGATGTGAAGCAAAGAGAAACAGGCGTGTAAAAGAACAAATTCACATTTTTAATTAATACAAAAAACAAAGCTGACACAAAAAATGTGGAGCTCTTACAGTTAAAGCTGAAAGATAGAAGAATACAAAAACTTGGAGAACTTATTATTTTTATCAGACTATTTCCTTTGCTTGTAGTTGTAATGTTATATTGTTGACACAGGTGATAGAAAAACAGAAAACTTCACCTTTAATCTCCTCTCTGTTTGAACAGCTACAATATTAATTTTTAAAGAGTTTATTAAAAGGTAAAAATTAATGAATATTTTATTTCTATTTACTCAGAAGTCTTGGCTGAAGCAATTAGCTTCAGCTTTCTAACAATAATCTCTTAGCTGTTAGCTTAACTCTTAACTTAGTTTATGGGCAACTGTGGCTCAGTGGTTGTCAGGTTAATTCCTATGAGGTATTTAAATTCAGTCAATCTACCATAACTGCAGTTTTATAAGCCACTCATAGCCAGTCATTGTGAAGTGATAGGGTCGTGTTTAACATGCCAGGAGTGTGGAGTTCAATCAGAGGTCATTCATTCTGTATTAAAGCAGGGAACCAAACAACTGCCTGTTATTTAAAGACAAAGTAATTGAACGCTGCATGTGCTGATTAGAGTGTATCTCTCTCTAAAAGTCTGATTGGACTGGGCAGTTTGAGACACCGTCCAGAAGAACAGTGAACTTTGATTAGAAAATTGATTGGACAGAAAGAACATATGAACCAGTGCATAAAATGATTGTCTGCTCAGCAGAAACAATCTCTAAAATGAGAACCAAAAAAAGTGAGATGTGAAAGGAATTTGAAAACTACCATTCATTCATTGGCTGTTAAGAACAGCCAAAAAACTCAATGTAGCACTTGTACTTTTTGCTGCCTATAATTTTTTTAGATTATACAATGTCATGATACTTTGTACAAAATCCAAGTCTTAAGACAATTCAACTGTGATCACAATGTTGTCTTTGTAACATTGGTTCTTCAGCACAGCATGTTGAGTTCAACTCCAATCAACTCCAGTCATACAATTGCAATAACATGCAATCATGTAATCTTGAGAAAAAATAAAATGTGTTTAAACAAATATGATTCTACAAATTCATTCTAAAGTTGTAAACCTAAAGCTAGCATATTTTTACAATTATTAGCATTTTATAAATCCAGATAACAGCCAGAACCTGACGGAGAGAAGTCCTACAGTTTTCTATTCCCGTTCTCGCTATTTACTGATTTCTGCCATTGGTGAAATTTAATCACTTTAACCTTAAATTAGAAAGTTATTTACAGAGATATCTTAAAATATTTGTGTATGCAGAAGCCTGAGAACAGAACATGCAAGAAAGCAGAGTGAATCTGTTTCTCTGACTGGAAAGCATCACATGTTCTGCTTTCAGTGTATCAGACAGAATGACTAGTAGCATAACGCTTCTTATCTCCATGTACATCTTCATAGACTTCTCTCCAAATAACTAATAGAGTCAACATGACACCGGTTTAAAAGAACTTTAGATAGCCCCTGTACAAACTGATAGGATAATTTTGAGATCAGCAGAAAAAGACAGTTTTGAGACAGTAAAAGAGTAACTGTTAGCTTCAGGCTCCATGAGCAACTAATTTCTAATAAATGAAGATGTCAAGAGCATTATCTCTTCAAAGCAATAATTACTTAACATTTTAAAAGAAATGATTCTGGACAATCCATTTGAAGTCTCTACTCTTTATTCCTCTCTTTAGTGGCATTTCTTCTTTGTATCTCTGTCATTTTTTTCCTGCCTCACTCCCTTCTCATTTCTTGCCTCTTTGAGTTGGATAGATGCTGAATGTTTCCACATCCATATATGGGCATCACTGGCTGTGATCCCTGTACCCAATTAAAAATGCCAGATGAGTTGAAGTCTGTCCTTTGGAGACTGAGGTCACCCTGGCAACTACGGGCTGTGACAGACCTCATCGGAATGCTCACCCAGCCAATCATCTCCTTTCACCTTCATTAGTGATTCAGTTAATGTCATACCAGCATCTGATTCCTCTTAAGCTTGCTCTGTCATAGCCTGCTTTTTTTGTAGTTGTTTTTCTTTTCGCAGAATTCACTCTCCGGATTTTATCTTGAATACACTCTTGCACTTGTGTTGACTCCCTTAACTTTACTTTTTACATTTCTTTATGCCATTTGTCCCAGCTGGTGAACTTAAGACAAGTGGTAGAAGCTCCCAAGACGCAGTGCTGGCATCTGCCCTGCATCTTCCCCCTCCAGAATGGTTCTGCTGCGTCGTGTTTTGTTGTTCTCCTGCTCTTCTTTCTTGGTGTTCTCTGCACTTGAGAGCATTAATCATTCCAGGTCTGAAACTCTACATTAAAATTTATATGCTGTGTTGCTCAAATGCATTTGCCCCCCAACACATCTTGTTTTTGACAAAAAAAACAAAAAAAAACAATTCAAGTGATAATTTCAGTGATGAGGGTTTCAGCAACATTGTTCTATGTGAAAAATTAATTGTCCCACATAAAAGAATGAATGTTATGGATATATCTCCAATTTTGTGGATTTCTGGATGATGACTAGTTTACTTTAGTATATTTATATTTAGCTGTTGCTGTTCTTACAGTGGCCCCCACATTACTTCATTACATCACTAATACATTTTAGAAATCAAATCAAAACAGAAAAGTGACATAGAAGAGAACAATAGCAGAATACATGTCATGTCCTTTTGTAATATGTTCTCATAAATAACTAGTACATTATTTTCACCTCACAACCAGGAAGGGCTTGTTTTATCTGTTCTTTAAAATGTTTACTATTATTACATCTAACAGTTGACATTAAATTAATTAATTTCTCTGTATTAGTTCCATCTTCTGGAAAAAAAAAATGCATTTCTGTTTTGGCTAGTATGTATTTTCACTAAACAGAATATTTTGAAATAAAACTACAGGAGTTCCAGTATAAATAATATTTCTGAAAAAAATTAAATAGTGAGCAGCTTAATTTATCTTTAATGGAAAGACAACCCACATTTCATACATTTTTCTAACACTTGTAGAGTACTGACAGTGATGAACAAGGCAAACTTCTCTATTTTAAATCACTTAAAGTCTATTAATATATCATGTAAGTTCAATAGACCAAAACATAGGACAGTAAATCAAGTGAGACAGAATTAAGACTTGAGTTATTTTTCTTTATCGACGGTAGTCCTGAATTTCATCAAACAGAAAACGAAGTGGATATACTGATACATTTGACTTTCAGGTTAACAAGTTGCATATGTTCACTATGGCTATGTTGTGAGAAGCCACGTTTTGTGTTCTAGGATCATTTTGCATTGGGAACGTTATGACAGGCAGTCATCTAGGAATGAACAGAACTACAGTTTCATTCATGACGTCTGTTTCACTCTTTCCTGACTGCCAGTGGATAACTCATAACAGCAACATCACAAAGAACCAGTTCCCAGCTTTGGGTAAACAATAAAAGCCAATGTGATCCACTTCAACATGATAGAAACATGAAGAAGTGCAAATCACCCAACATGTAGCCACATCTTTGGTGGAATTACATACGACACTAGAAGGAGCAGTGGCACCCAGATCTATTTGCCAACACAAGAATGTCAACCATCTAATGTGACAGTCTGTTTGGGCAGTGTTGTTCCCTGTTCTTTCCACCAGGGCTGCTTCAGTGGTTAGCCTTTCATCACAACAGTAAAGCCACAATCCTTTGGTTGGACACAATTACTTGGCCATGGCCTCCTCTTCAGGTTTAAAGAACACCAGCATGAAGCTCAATCCCTCATCAATCATACGTTTCTACTGGATTACAGTTCATAATGACCACTTTATAATGTTGATCTTGTTGGTCTGGGCTGCACAGTGGCGCAGTGGGTAGCGCTGTTGCCTTGCAGCAAGAAGGTCCTGGGTTCGATTCCCGGCCGGGGGTCTTTCTGCACAGAGTTTGCATGTTCTACCTGAGCGTGCGTGGGTTCTCTCTGGGTACTCCGGCTTCCTCCCACAGTCCAAAAACATGACTGTCAGATTCTCCTTAGGTGTGAGTGTGTGTATGGTTGTTTGTCCTGTTTGTCTTCGTGTTGCCCTGTGACAGACTGGCGACCTGTCCAGGGTGTAATCCGCCTCTCGCCTGGAACGCAGCTGGAGATGGGCACCAGCACCTCCCTTGACTGGAAAATGGATGGATGGCTCTTGTTGGTCTGTAACCAGGATGCTGCTGCTGTACGGGCATGTTTGGGATCACTGTCTGATGAAACACCCATTTTAAGGATATTTATTTGTCATCATGAAAGAACACAACTTCTTGAAGTCTTTTCTCGTGTTTTCTGATTGATTCATGGTCCATAGACAGACCTAATAATGTGTTGAACATTTCCATATCATATCTGAGGAACAATGCTTCAGAAAATCAAGGCATCATGAATATATATGGGACTATTAAACCTCAACATAAAAAAAGAAAAATAAAATAAACAGAACAGGAGAAAAGGAAATAAGAGCTGGAATACAAATCTTAATTGTGTTACAGAGGGGAAAAGGTCTTTGTAGCAAGACCAAAATTCCACCTTTTGCATTTGCTCATGTTTTAATTCCACCACAATTTACCAAATGTGAAGGCGATAGAAGAACCTGCAGCTAAGTGTAAAGGATGAGGTGACTTTGAGTTGGTGGCTGTCATTTCTACATCTACAAGAAATCTTCAGTTTCTGTTTTCAACACACTTTTCTACTAAAAGTGTTTCTGACAAAAAAAAAAAAAAAGCGTAAAAGTTTTTGCTGAACTTTGACTCTTGATAAACTTTCAAATATGATTGGCACTCAATGCTCAGGAGACTTTTCTGTCTCCAGGAAATCAGTTTGGCAAACTAGAGCAGGAGGTGCTGTGATTGATCAGGCATGAATCATTACTCTTCCTGTCATATTCCTCTGGTTTTACACACCCAAAATTCATGCCTGCTCTTTCTCTTCAATTTCTGCTGCTCTGCTTGTTGAAGAGAAACAGAAGCATTTGTGTGTGTGAGTGTGTCAGTGTCTTAGTGACTAAGCACTTCTTAGATGGTGTTGTATCGTACATATGTTTGTGTATGTGTGGCTCCTGCCTCGACTTTGGTAATATTTTCAGCTCACAGCAGGCCCACTGCGGATTAGTGATTAAGCCAGCTATTTTCTACGCCACATATTTTTAAAAACATACACAAATGAAAGTCAAAGAACACAAGAATCCAATAGCAACCGATCATTTTCAAAAGGCTAAACATCTCAGTCACAGAGAAAATAAGTGGTTGAAATTGATACTGGCATCTTTCTGTGTTTGTCACGGTGCTTTGTTTCCAGGGTCTTGAGATAGTTTTATTGTGTAGGTGGAAATATTCACAGCAGAAAGACTGTGTTCAACATAGAAAACAAAAGTATCTTTATAAGCATGAAGAATTAAAAACAGTGTTACATAATTGTGCCCAAGTGTGTTTCCAAGAACATTTCATTGTAAAAAGTCAAATATTTATCAAAAGAGTTATATATAGACAGGATCATTCAACAATAACTAAAGATTCTGTAAAGAGGCAGAATTTGTACAGACAATATTTCTGTCTGAATAAATAATAATAATAATAATAATAATAATAATAATAATAATAATAATAAACATGCACGATTTCCCCACTTGGCTCCTTCAGACTAGCCAGCAGCAATTAGCAATCACCTGGTGGAACTGAGCAGCTGCTGAGCTCATTATAGGAGCTACATCTCAGAGCGACTCTGGTAAAAATGTTGTTAAAGGGTTCACAGGAAGCTGTGATGACTTCCTGAAAGCAGAGTTTCAGAAAGAACAGGAAATCTTAAAGAGACAGATCCCATTTTAAAGACGCTGAATAACAAAGTAAAATTTTATATATATGGCATTTTCATAACAGCTGAAGTCTACATAGTTAGTTGACTGGGCTTTAAAATGGCCCCATGTGTCTGGAAAACACCTTTATGCACAAGGATTATGATTTGTAAACGTGATTTAATATGTACAGCATGTGAAAACAGAATAAAAGGAGATTCTTTAAATTCTCCAACATATTGCTAAAATCTTGTTTCTCCATAACTAGATTTTTACATCCAGCAGTGGATTTTCATAACACAATCTTCATTACAGTCAACATTCTTTTAAAGCATAAAATATGATCCATCCATCCGTCCATCCCACACACAAATTGAAGATCTATGTGTTGTGTCTTTGGAAGAGGTGATGGATGGAGCACCAAAAGATAAAAAGGATCCCAGTCTAAAAGAAAAATGACAATACCTCACAATAATGATGCCATGTCATAGAAATAAAATAAATCTAGTTCCAAAAAAAGGATGATTCATGACTAATTTCCTCTTTGGACTGCTGAGAAGTTAATTCAGCTCTGGGAGGCATTATGAATGCTTTTGTGTAGATAAAGACTTCCTCTGTTTTTGGTCAAGGTCTCAGCTGGAATGGATAATTAAACTCATCTGTAAAAGTTAATGTGATAGTGATTAATTACTGTAAAAGAAGTGGATCAGTGTCTCAGAGAGGCTCCCAGTCCAGATTATGCTTTATTTTCTTTGTCCTTTTCTTGTAAATGAGAACTCCGTCTCTTAATTCATTTCAAGAGATATTTCAGTCAGGTTTTCTTGGCATTACACCTGCCTCAAGGATGTCTCATTTAAAATGTTCTTTTCATATTGTGTGCTATGTTATTTAAGCTGCTGTTATCCCACTGGATAATTTCTGTCAGTGCTGAAAGGTCTCTGAGAAGAACAGACAACTTAAACGGACACTTATTCTTCTTTTCTTCTTTGTCAGCATAATAAGTCATTTTGCTATGTCCCCGTCTTTCTCACTGCTCACCTTCCCTTCAAATAACTCTATAGATAATAGGTTGTGGTGGAGGAGACCTCCTGCTGACCAACTAATTCACTTCACAGCCTGAGAGACGGAAAAGAAAGAGACTCGTTCCATAACACCTCCGACCTGCTTACTTGTTTTAAGGCTTTCATTTATTCCTCTTTTTTTTTTACTTCCCTGCTTTTGGATTCTGCAGCAGCTTTACTGTAACTTTTCTGTTGGGGTCAAATCTCTCTTTCCTTTTCATTTAATATTACCTCACATCTCTCATTCTGATTCTTCTCAAAGTCATTACCATGTGCATTTTTCTCTAACAAATAACAAAAATCAAATGCCTTGCAGACTTTGGAATTTTGTTTTTTAAAGGATTTTTCCTTGTTGTCTGGTGAAGCCTGACATGCACATTTAAAGAACAACCTATAATTAGTTGACATAAACGAAGAGCAACAACAACCATAAAATACCTCTTCAGCAGTTGTCATGTTCTGAATGGCCAAGAGAGTACAGTCTGGTTAGCAAAAGAAATGCTTCCCTCAGGTTTTGTGGGATATAGTGAATCAAAGGAAATACGAGTCAATATTAACTCATATTGAAATATATTTTAAGTATTTACTTCAAATACTTTAAGTAAAATACTTTACTTAAAATTAAAGTATTTTAATCCTTTTGGACCAGAATTAAAATACAGACATGGGACCCCAAAGGATACAAACATATCTGTAAATGTCATAAGGTGACAACATGGCACACCTGAACTCAGTATAATCATAAGACTGCCTGTGTCCTTTGAGTTTCTGAATATTCTGCTAGTCAGCTTACCTCACTATGATAAGCTGAACCTAGACCTGACTACCTGCAACCAAATGTCATTGCAGTGACCTTCACATGACCTCCAGAGTCCCTTGCAAATTGTAGCCTTCTCTCCGGTTGGCCTAAATGATTATTGAAGATCCAATCTGACTGGGGCATGAAAGAAATTCCATCTTCCAAATCCTACACTTCAAATCATTTAGTTAAGGTTAGGTAGAATTGGTTTTACTATTTTAATATTCTTTGCTGCTGAATTCAGCTGTACTGAACCCTGCAAAGCATTTACCATGTTAGACGAGTTCTGAATCCGCAAATATTTAATCTTAAATTCCTTCAGTGGTGGCAAAATTAATGCATGGTTAATGCATTATTAGGAAGTTTTCAAAGGTTACCCAAAGTCGGCAAAACAACACCTCTGGAAATCCACATGAGTCACTGCTTGTCAGGGTCCAGGGTTGTTAGGTTCTCGCTGTAGGGGTTTTGGGTGCGTGCACCACCTCTGTTTCCCCCACCAGACGGCGCCATCAGTTGGCGGAGGGCGTGGATGACGTCACCCACCACACCGGCCTCGGATTAGCTCATCAGCGACAAGTTTTGAGGAGCGGTCTACCAGTCCTTCGGCGCCTGAGTGTTGCCCAGTTATGGTACCTCCGAGCCTCCTCGAGTTTATTGCTCAGTGTGTCTTTTCCCTGTTATCTGACTCGCCAGTGATCCTTTGTGTTTACTCACCTCTCCTCAGGTGAAATCCTGTGTCGCATTGGCTCCTCACAGCATCGATCCCTCCGGGCATTTCAACCAGCGCTCTCCTCGTGACGCCGTGGAAATTACCCACGTGACGCCCGAGTTCCAGACTCACCTCCTCCGTGTGATTATCAGTCTCCCCTTGGATTCCTTCGACTGGAAGACGCTCCGCTCCTCGCTGATCTCGAGCCTACCTGTCCGCCCTCCCATGCAGCCAGCACGCTGAGAGAGAGACCGGACCCTGGACCTCGCAGCTACCCGCCCCAAGCCTTGACCTGGACTACACAAGTAAGGTCAGTCCAGCGTAAACAACACTCCACTTTCCTACGACCCTCGAACTCACCATCCTGCTCTGTGCTTCTAGTGAACCCGTTGCTACCTGACCCTTTTCCCTTCCTGTGGACCAGACCTGAGGTGTTATTCCCAGCTCCCGTGTTTCGCTCTTTTCCAATAAATTCTTTTCATTTTCACTCACCGTGTCCAAGCGTTGTGTTCTGCATATGGGCTTGAATCAAACCTTCCCACTATGACAGAACACTCAGGCCAACCACTCAGCCCTGCAGACGCAATACGTAAGACTCTGACAGAGCAGCAGTCCGTAATCCAAACTCATGAATCTGCAATACGACAACTCCACACCCTACAAACAGAGACTAACCAACCCCTAGCAGATCTGACAACTTTCCTGCAGAACTCTCTACCACAGATCCCGGCTCCAGCTCCTGCAGTTTTACACACGATGGTGCTAAAATAGCTTACGTCCTATCCCAGTTATCCGGTCAGGCCTTATTATGGGCAGAGACTCGTTTTCCAAATCCCACTGATTATGGCTGTTCCTTCGAGGTTTTTCTCAAGGAATTCAAGCTAGTTTTTAGCCATGACTCCGACAAGGCCCACAACTCTCACGAGATATGGGACTTAAAGCAAGGCAAGAAGACTGCGGCGGACTTTGCCATAGAGTTCCGTATTAGAGCAGCAGCTACAGGGTGGAATGCTGCAGCATTAAAAAGCGCGTTCTATCATGCACTAAATGAGTCGCTAAAGGACGAACTTGCTACCCGGGACGAACCCGAAACTCTAGAGGAGTTAATTAATCAGGCGATCAGACTCGACAACCGCCTCCGCTCCCGAGCAAGAATCAGAGACAGACGCAGCTCACCAGAGAGGGAGAATGGAAGCGCTAGCGTCGCCCGGGCCGCCCCTCTTCCTCGCACTCGTCCGTACCTGAGCCCATGCAGTTAGGAGGAACGCGTCTCACGCCGGAGGAGCGACAACGCCGCCTCTCTGCTCGACTCTGCATTTACTGTGGTTCCCCGGGTCATTTCCGTGCTTCGTGTCCCATTCGTTTAAACTCCCAGGTCCGCCAGCAGAAGTGAGGAGGCTGGCGGACCACCAGAAGAGGGAGAATTCTCCTCAGCTTTTACTGCCGGCCATCTTAACTTATGCGACTCAGTCCTTTTCCGTATCTGCCCTAGTTGACTCCGGCTGTGAACAAAATCTATTGGATGAAGCCATAATCAAACAAATGGGGGTGGAAACTGAGCCGTTGCCGGTTCCGTTCAAGGTCACCGCGTTGGACGGTAAAACATTACAATCCATAACTCACCAAACCAAACCGCTCCACTTGATAATATCCGGCAATCACACTGAGTTTATTTCATTTTTTGTGTTTCCTACCGCCAACTCTCCCATGGTTCTCGGTTTTCAGTGGCTTCAGCAACATAACCCTCAGATTGATTGGTCAGCTAAGCTTATCACCTCCTGGTCCACCCGTTGCCACTCTTCTTGTCTCCGTTCGGCGGTGCCTCCTGGACTACCACCCGGTCAGCAGCAGGAGACTGACCCTGTAGACCTGTCCACCATACCTACACATTACCATGACCTCTCAGCTGTTTTCAGTAAGTCTAAAGCGTTGTCTTTACCCCCGCACCGTCCCTACGATTGCTCCATTGATCTGCTCCCCTGCCGTCCAGTCGCCTTTACAATATCTCTCGTCCAGAGAGGGAGACACTGGAGAAATATATTAAAGAATCCCTGGCTGCCGGAATAATTCGCCCATCTTCATCCCCCTTAGGAGCGGGATTCTTCTTTGTTGGGAAAAAGGACGGGACACTTAGGCCCTGCATTGATTACCGGGGCTTAAACAACATCACGGTGAAAAACAAATACCCGTTGCCTTTATTATCGTCAGCGTTTGAACCCGTTCATGAGGCCACCATCTTCTCCAAGTTGGATTTAAGGAATGCCTACCATTTGCTTCGGATCCGTGAGGGGGATGAGTGGAAAACTGCTTTCAAAATTCCTATTGGCCATTTTGAGTATTTAGTGATGCCGTTTGGACTGTCTAACGCCCCTGCTTTTTTTCAGGCCCTGGTCAATGATGTTCTCTGTGATTTCCTGAATGTGTTTGTGTTTGTGTACCTTGATGATATTTTGATTTTTTCCAAGTCCTTAGAAGACCACAAACATCATGTCCGGCAAGTGCTGCAGCGGTTACTCGAGAACAGATTATATGTAAAGGCTGAAAAATGTGAATTTCATCAGACCTCTGTGTCATTTCTGGGATTAGGGGGCGGACAGGTGAGGCCCACGGAGGAGAAGATCCGGGCGGTGCTGGAATGGCCGATCCCTGAGACCCGCAAGCAGTTACAGCGCTTTCTTGGATTTGCCAACTTTTACCGGAGATTCATTCGAAACTATAGTCAAACTACTGCACCCCTTACAGCTCTGACCTCTTCTAAGACCTCGTTTCGTTGGACCTCTGATGCTGAGACCGCCTTCACTCGTCTCAATCGCCTCTTTGCTAATGCCCCAGTTCTCATTCAGCCGGATCCAGCCAGACAATTCATCGTGGAGGTTGACGCATCGGATATGGGAGTAGGAGCAGTTTGGTCTCAGATTTCACCTCTCGACAATAAAACTCATCCCTGTGCCTTTTTTTCACGTAGGTTAACTTCCCCCGAGAGAAACTACGATGTGGGGGACCGAGAGCTGCTCGCCATAAAGCTGGCCTTGGAGGAATGGAGACATTGGCTGGAGGGCACGGAACTCCCAGTGCTGGTCTGGACGGATCACAAGAACCTTTCCTACCTGCAGTCGGCCAAAAGGTTAAATCCCCGACAGTCACGCTGGTCACTTTTTTTCTCCCGTTTCAATTTATCCATATCCTATCGTCCTGGTTCCCGTAATATTAAACCGGATGCCCTGTCACGTCTCTATTCTTCTGATGATTCCGATAACCTCCCTGCCACTATTCTGCCACCCAGCTGTACCGTGGGCACTGTAACTTGGGAGATCGAGGACATCATCAAGCAAGCACAACAGATCGAACCGACACCAGACTCTTGTCCACCCAACAAAACATTCGTTCCGTCCTCCGTCCGCACTCGTTTCCTTCAATGGATCCACACCTCCAAGTTTTCAGGTCACCCTGGGGTGAGCCAGACTATTGCCTTTGTCAACAGAAGGTTCTGGTGGCCGTCTGTCCACAAGAATGTCCGTGAGTATCAGTGTTGTATAGTAACGAAGTAAAAATACTTCACTACTTTACTTAAGTATATTTTGGAGTACTTCATACTTTCCTGGAGTAAGAAAATTTTTGATAACTTTCACTTTTACTTCACTACATTTCCGAACTTAATTGCATACTTTTACTCCGATACATTTTCAATGTGTGGTTTAGTAACTTGTTACAAAAAAGCGCGAGAGAAACGCAAATGTTTCGATCACCTACTGATTGACTGCAACAAAGTCGGTAGCCGTGCATCCTATTGGTGTTCATCTCCACCAATAGGATGCACAGGTTTCACCTCCGCACTACGTCAGAAAGTTCAGCAAACGGTCTGATTGGTTAGTGCTCCGTTTGTGTAGGTTTGTGCCGTTAAAATGTTCGTTTGTGCAGCTTTGGTTTCCGAGATATTAAAATGATTTTTTAGGCCATCCAGAGTTCACCATCCCCGCATTTTGCTCCAAAACAAACCAAAGTGGGCTGGTTCGTTAGTGCAGGTTTGTTTCGTTAAAACAAACGTAGCAAAGTTGTTTTCAATTTGGATTTTGGCTATTCCGATATCCGGTGTGAGCGGCGACTAGCTCGAGGTTGATCCGATTCATGAACGCTAATTTCGGCCAGCCGTTCTCTCGGTCTCCCCTTCCTCAAGGTGTTGGAGTTTCACTCAGGGAGAGTCAACAAATTTTACATCCAAACTCCTGAGAAACTAATGGAAATAGATTTCTTGCCTTGTGACCAACTGACACAAAATTCATGACACAAAATATTGAGTATGAAGTAGTCATACTCAATATTTTCAGTAATTGTAATCTTAAAAAGTATATATTTTGGATGGCCTAAAAAATCATTTTTAATATCTGGGAAACCAAAGCTGCACAAACAGAGCACTAACCAATCAGACTATTTGCTGGATTATTTGAGTAGGTGGGGTGTCAGCATCATGGAGGTCTGTTTCGCTTCTCCCATTAAACACCAAGTTAACAAAAAAGCTCTCCCTCTTCAGATGCCAAATAAGCTGCATTTCCCTCCCAATTCTTTTTTCTTTTGCATAATAACCAGTTGTTGCACCTATAGTTTGTGAAGTAGAGTAATCGTAACGGCTTTTTTTCTTCATGTTGGCCGCATTTTCTGTTCTGACTATTATTTTTCTCATTTTCAGCACTGACCTTACTGAAAGGGAAAACTTAAGGCTTATAGAAACTTTGTATTTTCTGTCCTGGAGGGTTTACTAAGAAGCTGGTTCAGTTGTAAAGCAGGTTAAGTTAACCTAGTGGTTTAGGTAAAGCACCTAATTTTCTTAACCAAATGATTCCTGCAGGTATATCTATTAGCAGGTTTCATTTTGCCTGCACTTGGCTGTGTACATTATTTTAAGTGTATTTAACAAGTTTACCAAAATATAAAAAATTTCATTCAAACTGCATTTGCCTTGTTTTACTTTTTACTTGTACTTTTCATTACATTACTTGAGTTCATCCATTTTTACAGTACTTTCCATACTTAAGTACAAAACGTTTCAGATACTTTCACTCAAGTAACATTTCAATCAGTGACTTTTACTTTTACCAAAGTCATATTTTGGAGCGGTACCGATACTTTTACTTGACTCCGAGATTTCAGTACTTTATACAACACTGGTGAGTATGTCCTGGCCTGCACTACCTGCTCACGCAACAAGTCCTCCCATCAGCCTCCGTCTGGTCTTCTCCAACCTCTTCCCATTCCTAAACGCCCCTGGTCACACATCGCCATAGACTTTGTTACCGGATTACCTCCATCTAAGGGCATGACAACCATCCTCTCCATAGTCGACCGGTTCTCCAAGGCCTGCCATTTTGTCCCTCTCCGCAAACTCCCTTCTGCCTTCCAAACTGCTCAACTTCTAGTGAAACATGTGTTCCGGCTTCACGGCATCCCCTTGGACATACTGTCGGACAGAGGTCCACAATTCACCTCACAGGTTTGGCGCAATTTTTGTTCAGCACTAAATGCCAAGGTTTCGCTAACTTCAGGTTTTCATCCCCAGTCAAACGGTCAAACGGAACGCCTCAACCAGGACCTTGAGACTACTCTCCGCTGTTTCACATCCTCCAACCCCTCTGACTGGTTCCAGTATCTTCCCTGGGTAGAGTATGCTCACAATTATCACGTCTCGTCCGCCACAGGCTTATCACCATTCGAAGCATCCATTGGCTACCAACCACCCCTGTTGCCGTCCGATGAGGAAAACATTTCAGTCACCTCGGTCCGTCACCACATCCGTCGCTGCCACAAGGTTTGGAATTCCACCATCCACAATCTCAACCGCACAGTAGAACAAATCAAGCGGCAGGCGGATCTTAGAAGACGTTCCGCTCCCGTTTACTCACCCGGTCAACAAGTCTGGTTGTCATCCCAGGACATCCCACTCAAATCTATGTCTAAGAAACTCTCTCCCCGGTACATTGGTCCTTTTGAAATCGAAACAATCATTAACCCATCCGCTGTTCGCCTCCGTCTACCCTCTTCCCTCCGCATCCATCCCACCTTCCATGTATCCCAGATAAAGCCCGTCCAGACCAGCCCGCTCTGCCCTCCAGCCGAACCCCCTCCGCCTCCCCGTGACATTGACGGCTACTCGGTCCGCCGGATCGTGGACTCCTGTCGACGAGGTCGGGGTTGGCAATATCTTGTTGACTGGGAGGGCTACGGTCCGGAGGACCGTTCTTGGGTTCCGGGGTCATTCATATTGGACCCATCGCTCATCTCAGATTATCGTTCTTCACTGCCCTCCAGCTCGTCTAGGCCGCCAGGTGGCGACCGTTAGGGGGATATTTTAAATATTAAATTATAATATTTATTATAATATTTATTATTTAATATTAATATTTTAAATCATTGAAAGGTTATTAAAATGCTGCTTTGATTTACCAGCAATAAGCTTTCAGTTTGTACAGTTTAAAATCTGCTTTCAAGACTCAAGATATTGATAACTCTCCAGGTTCCTTATGTCAACATGGATATTATGTTGATGTGTTGACAGAATTTTATATGCTTATATCTTAAATGGATGTCAAGGCAGATGTTTATAAGCATGGTTTCTGCCTACAAATGTAGATAGTATGAATAACACACACACACACACCCACACACACACACACACACACACACACACACACACACACACACACACACACACACACACACACACACACACACACACACACACACACACACAGATGCCCTGTAACCACTATTTACTTTTTGCAATTTAAGTGAAATCCGTCAAGTTAATGTTGTTTTGATGCAAACAGAGCCAGTGTCATGTTTTTCAGTCAGTATGGTGCATCAATTGGTCTTTGCATAAAGCTCTAATCATCTTCATTAAATTAGTTAATTCTACATTATCATTTAATAGCAATTGTAGAATTACTTCATTTTAGTCAATGCTTTCGGGGGCTGTGTTTAGAGGATGGATGGATGGTTCTGATGCTCTGCTTCAAGCCCAGAAAGCTTTTATTTCATTGTATCAAATGGAATATTTATATTTCATTAAACCTAACTGAAAAAAATTGTGTAAGAAAGTTTTCAGAAAGAAAATATAAAATAAAAAAAAAACTTTTTTTTGTTGCTGTAATCCACAAAACATAACAAAAAGATGATTTAAAAGAAATGGTTTCATGTCCATAAACGGATATGAAATGACTTGTTTATATGTGTGCAGGGGAAGCAGTGGCATAGCACTTAATTTACCTTTTTAATTACATTTGCATAATTGTGCTATTAATCTATTAAATATTTTTTTCACTTAATTATGTTAACTTAGTAGCATCTAAAAGCCTCTTTCTAGATTATTTTATTCTATTTAATCAATGTAATTAATTTGTTGTGATGGGGATAAATTATTTATGCATCAAAAACACTCATGTATCTTTCTTTAATAAATACTGAACAATATAACTGCGACAGACTGGTGACTTGTCCAGGGTGACCTCAGCTCTTGCCTGAAACATTAGCTGGAGACAGACCAGCACCTCCTGACCCCACAGGGGACAAGGATGTTAGAAAATGGATGGATGGACAATATAAATGGGTGTAAAGTTACAAAACTTCTATTAATATTTAGCAAATGTGCCTCAAATCTCTCACAATGGAAATCAGTTACATATCATATGTAGCGTCACACATGTTTATGTAAATTTGTACATGTCACTGAAAGTTCATGTGCATAAAGTTGCTGGCACACAATTACAACTCATGTAAAAGAGATCATGAGGTGTAAATACAATAAATAAAGTTGGCATTACCTTATTTATCTTATTTACAGATGCTTGGCTTGAGTTGAGTTGATTACTGCTGCTTCACTTATAAAGCCCCAGTCTCCTTCAACTTTGTGCGAAAATGCAGATAAGTTTATTTCTTGTGGTCAAAGGTTAAGGTGACTGATTAGAGATATTTAGGAACTGTTCTAGTCAGTTTTGACAAAACAATGTGTGCAAGACAACTCCAACCAGGAACAAAACCTCTTTCTGTATTGGTTTAAAATGGAACAAGCAATTTCGCTGTCAAATTCTAGAAAATTTTCCGTTTCAATAGATATGCACAAAATAACAAACAAAAAAAAAGCGCAAAATTAGGGAGCATAAAATGTCTGTTTGTGGGTGATCCCTTCCTGTTCCAAAATGGCTGCACATCTTGGAACAGGAAGCTGTACATTTTGCCTCACTCCCAAAAGGATTGAGGCATTCTGCGCTGTAGGTCTTCATCTGCACCATGAAGAGAAGGATGAAAGAGTTTGGTGTGGAAGATGATTTAGAGCCTGTGAATTTAAACTTTTGGCACAATATTGTATTTTAAAATTTTACAGTCAAATTGCAAAAAACATATATTAACCCAAGTTATCCCAAAATAACTGATAAGATTTATGCATATTGCACTGCCACGTCGTATGAATCGATTATGTCCCAGTTAATAACACACTTTGTGGAAGATTCTGTTTTCATTTGCTGGAAGTTAATTGTCATGAAAGTGATTATAAAACAACCCAGGGGCTCTGTGTGAGTGTATTCACATTAGTGAGAATTAAAGTACACAAAGACATGCCATTGATCAGCGAATGTCTGTACATGCCAGTGTGTCTTGCGTATCTGAGGAGTGTTGTGTGCGTGTGCTGGCCATGTGTTGTAAGTTTGTCTGCACAGCGAAGTTGTTGCTTGAGCAAGCCATTAGGCGAGCAACGGCTCCCATGACAAAAGTTTTAATCAACCGGCCCCATCATTGTTGTAGAAATTATTTAAAAAAATACAGAGAGAAAGAGTGGAGAGAAAAAAAATAAATAAATAAATGACAACAAAAATACAGAGCAAGCACTGAGAGCTGGATGGAGGGGAGGAAAATAGGCTGATAATTACACAGCTTTCTCAACAGATGTCAACTACGCTCAATCTGATGAGTAGAAAACACACATTAACGCATTCCAAAATGGATGTGCATCATTTTGCTCTGCACTGGTTACTTTAACAAAGATATGTTTTAGAAGTTTGTGTTTATTAGCATGAAATATTCTTTCATGCTAATAAAACTACACAAAGACGTGTTCAAAGAGTGTGTGTGTGTGTGTGTGTGTGGGGGGGGGGGTGTGTGGGTGTGTGTGTGTGTGTGTGTGGGTGTGTGTGTGTGTGTGTGTGGGTGCCTAGACTGTCCTCGGGTTGTAAGGCTCATTATTTCAACCAAGGCAAAACTGAGGTAACACATCAAGAAGAAGTGTTATATTACACTGTAAATGCAAAGATGTTATTTAACAGAAAATGCACTCACTTTTGGTGAGTTACTTCGATTTGTGGTTGAGACGTTTCACCAACTCATTCTACTTGAGCTAGATTAATTTAGAAACAGGTTGTGATAATTGTGTGTTTTGTTCGTCTGTGTTGGAAGGTAAACTGAT
This sequence comes from Poeciliopsis gracilis, assembly GCA_911649635.1. Taxonomy (NCBI): domain Eukaryota; kingdom Metazoa; phylum Chordata; class Actinopteri; order Cyprinodontiformes; family Poeciliidae; genus Poeciliopsis; species Poeciliopsis gracilis. Next base: position 711,299 of record CAJVRI010000452.1, on the reverse strand, counting down.
TCAATACTGTATGCATCCAAGTACAAAATGATTTAGTCTTTTTTTCTTTTCATGTCACTTTCTATCCTCCCCACCCCAATAGTTCCCACTCTCAAAGGGAACTATTGAACATTTTATATCACTGCAGAAGTAATAATACATGTTTGTATGTTTTTACTTATTTGATTTTTTCAGGAGGGCTGCACAGTGGCACAGTCAGTAGCACTGTTGCCTTCCAACAAGAAGGTCCTGATTTTGATTCCTGGCCCTGGGTCTTTCTGTATGAAGTTTGTGGATATGTGGGTTTTCTCCAGGTTCTCTGGAACATCGTTTTAATGTAATCTGTTACATTTTAGGTTAGGGGATGCTTGCTGCATCACATCCTGTCAGATGGCCAACATCCCTTTCAAATAGGATGTTGGCTCCTGATTCCTGAGAAACAGGAATCCCCTTGCGATATTGTGTAATGTCCAAATGGGAAACTTCACTCTTCAATGTGAGGGAAGATGGAGCAGCCAAAAAGATAGAATTTCCCGGATGCTGAGTAGATCACTTGAAGAACGTCCCACCATTGAAGAAGCCCTTCAGGGATTCATGTGTGAGAAACATTGCTTTAAATATGTTGTATAATTCTATGGGCTAAAAACAATCTGTAACTCATGAAAACTGATTAACTTTATTTACAGGTTTGACACATCAGCCTGATTATACTGGAAGCACAAACAATGCTGTCTTTGAGACTCAAAATAAAGTAAGTAATTCTTTTTAAGTAGGGTAGAGCAATACAACGTTAATTTTCTGTAAAAGACTATAAAAACCTTTCCAAAGTGGAGATTTTGTCTTACTTTGTATTCCACTGCCTAAATACAGTATATTTACTGTCAGCTGATCTAGACATGTATTCACTATGTTTTGTCACCATTACAGGATGGACCGCATTCAACAAATTTCTGCCTTGAATCCTTTAATGGCACGAACATTGCAGAGAGTACGGTCACAAATCTGCCTGACATCACTGCCAATAACCCACTGGCTTCGTCTCTGCTGACAGAAGAGGAATTTTCTGAGTGTAAACTATAACTGTGTTAAAAAAAAAAAAAAAGTGATGCATGTATCATATTATTCTCTTGTTTGCAAAGTAATTAATAAGCTACATTTTTTTTCAGAATACTGACAAAAAGTCTCCCTCTCTCTGCAAATGTCAGATGAGTAAGTGGATGATGACCCACAATTAGAGGAAGAAGAAACTACAAAAACTAAAGTAAGCCACAAAACCTAAAACTGAGCAGCACTCAAATGGCAGAAGTTCGCAGCAACATCACAGTTAAAATGTCTTCAATCACTGCACATAAACGTGTGTATGGCAAGAAGAATTATCGTCTTTACCGTCATGAGGTGTATTTTTTTGTTTACTTCAGCCCAACACCTGGGCTTAATCATCAAAGCAGTTTTTGGTTTTCTTGATTATGTTTTCCTGTGAATTAAAGTTCTCCTGTTGTTCCCAGGTAGCTGTGGGATCCTCAACTTTACTTGCCGCATTTTCAGTGAGTTTGTTAGCGTGAGCTTATTCAATTTTAATTTTACATTCACTGTGAGAAGCAAAAATCGCAAGACATTTGAAACAGAAGTATTCAGACAAATCTGATGTGGCTAAGGCACTTGCTCACAAGCAAGGATCAACAATGCACTCCTTGCTTTTGTCCAAAGTAAAAACATGAGAAACTACCATGTAGTTTCTCATGTAATATCTCTAAAAAACATTAGTTCAGTTAATTTCTTCTTTATTTGCTCATCTAGGAGTGTGTGTGTCGCTCCATCCCATCTAAGAGGGGACCTGTGTTGAGCTATAATAACCAAGTGGGGACCTTTCATTTTCTGTAATAGGTTTGACATGGGCTGATGTAAATTTGTCTTTAAAAGATTAGCTCTGTAAATTACTTTTTTAATCTTTATTCTGACCACTTTGTGCTGCAGATCCCTTCACTATTGGAATGTCAGTTCCTATAGCATTTAAACGTTCCAGGCTGAAAGTTCAAGTTCAACATTTGTCCTTTCTGACAAATGTTGGGATCTGTAGTTTATATCAACTAAAATAGTTCACATTAAGTTGTTTTGATTCAGCTTACATAATTTTTTTGTCTTAAATTAATTCAGTGAATTTCTTCTTTATTCGCTCATCCATTCTATCTCAGTGGGGATAACAAGTTTAATTTAATTGCTTTTTTACGTGTAAGAATTTGTATAAACTTACTAATACAACTGTGGTTCACCTTATGCATCGTTGCTGTAATTTCACCTCGACAACATAACGTTCACCCTGGAAATAATACGCTTGTACCGGGAGCTTTCTGATAGGTAATTTTAATTTACATAATTCGGTACTAAACATATTTGGCTGACTCTGCACTTTGGCAAGAACTTTGGCCTTTTAATCAGAGGCAGGATACATGGCTGTTAATGCGCTCGAGCCACTGACCTTTTGTTGACAGAGCTCTCACCACTCCGCCTCCTGCAAGTAGGAGCGAGCTCCCAACATGATGGGCTTCTTAATTGACTTGCAAGTTATCAGCGCCCTGCAGAAAATGTGCTGTTTGTTCCGGCATTACAGCGGCGAGCGCAAAAACATTTAATGATGGGCTGGGTCCAAGCCAGAACATCTGGCTGGTGCTCTAATGTCACTGTGGGACCAGACTGGGCTCCAGTTTGACAACAGTAATTATAAAACAAGTCTGAAATGCAATGACAGAAAAGGAAATAAAACATGGTGATTGACATGTACTTATTGAAAAAAGACTGAATTCAAACTTTTAAACTTGTAAGGTTTGTTCAACTGAAGTTATTTTGGGATGAAATTACTGCAAAAATATTAGATTGTGAGCATTTTTTTTTTTTGACTGAACACGACCAGCATGCAGTGAGACAATATGTACATAAAGAGCAGGACTATTTTTATTTCATGCTTCCTTCTCTGTCACGACTTTCTGTGGGACAGTATCAGTAAAATATACTGCAAAGAAAATCCCAGTTTTTATTTACACAGAAAATGTATATCGAGGTTATCACAAAGAAACCATGGTGACTGCACAGCTGTTTGCCTGCCTGCAGTTTCAGCATTCAGACTTTGAAGGAAACAGAGGAGAATAAAAAAACATTAAAAAAGAGAGAACAAAAGTCAAGAAATGGAAAAAATGGCTTGTTTGTCACTCAGTTCACTTCAAATGTGTCAATATGTGGAATACGCCTTGACTGAGTCGGGCAAAGGCTTCTTTACTGGAAGGATGGGAAATGTAGAGTTTTCTGTTTTACCAGGTTGTTTCTGTGGATGGGAGGAAGAGAAGAGTTCCTGTTTCTGCATAACAATGCCCACGCTGCTGAACTATTTTACTGTTGAGGCCGATGTACGTTATTATTATTATCATCATCTATGTATATCTCTCTCCTGAACCATCTCATCTCAAACCATTACAAAACTTTCAGTTTCACAGTGGAAGAAATGTGTTGGTGTCTCAACCAGATGCATCAGGTTGAGACATTGATCTTAAAGCTTGATTAAAGAATGAAGAAAACAAAACGTTACAACCAAAAAACAAGGAGAGTGCAGGGAGGCAGCGCAAAACAGGAACCACCAGGAGGTAAGAGAACAGACAGGATAAAACAGGATCTGATGAAAGGAACCAGCAAGGAAGAAGAGAATGAGTTTATAGAGACTGAGGAGGTTAATGACTGAATGAGGAACAGCCTGCTGATTAGAAACAGGTTATAGGTGTGAAAACAAAAACACAAGTGACTTTGGTCCAGTTTCTAGGGCAAATATGTTAATACATTTGAATGAAGGCAAAACTAATTTACAAGTACCTTTTCAGCAAGAAATATGAACTTGCTTTATGTAAAAAAAAAGTCCATCTGTTCTCAATAATGATGGAAACAATTTCTTATTTCACTCTTAAGAAAACAATTTTTCCCATGTTATAGATGAAATAATCTGCCAACGGATCAAATACTTTCTGCCAGGATTAGAAACAAGAATGTTCAGCACCAAACACCTATACTGTACACATGCACATCTACAGTTGTATTGTGTGTGTTTGGGCGTTTCTTCTAAGGAAAATATGGGTTTGCATGGCTGAAGGTGACTGGGACTGTTTCAGCCACAGGGCATCATTTTACTCCCTGCTGTTTTAGGCTAAACAGGTTGATGTGTGCAGTTATAGCTAAACACACCCACACACACATCCAGTAGTTCTTAACCATAAAGAATAATTTAGCTCCTTTGACCTGATTGTGTCAAACATGGTTAAACTATTTTTAGATGACATATGCGGTTTTACTTTCATCGACATGTTCCCAGTGAAATATCCTACATGTAGCTTGTCTTCACACTAGATAACATGCAGAATACCAGGCTCACCAAACAAAAACACGCACACACCACTCCAACACACCATCAAGCCATCTTGTGTTCCACTTTTCAGTTTAACACTGACTGTATTTGTGAAGAAAATGGTGGCGGTGTTAGTTGGAGAGCAGAGAGCAGCAGGTCCTCACAGAGCAGAGAAAAATGAGCCTTACAAGGTGGAAAACGCCAAAACACGCAAGTTTGATTTTCTATCCTTATTAAGACTTTGTGCTCACTTCCTTTCATTTTATTAGCTGTTTTCATATTAAACCATCCTACATGTAACCCTAAACCAAACTGAACTCAATTCACACCGGCCTAGAACTTCTTCTAATAAATGCTGGAGTTTGGGCCCTAAAGGGAGCAGTAGGTCTGCAAAACGTAGTACAGGTTGGAATAATAGGCCGTAAAAACACACACACACATACACACAGACAAGTTATCATGCACACAATGTTTGATGCTTATAAACCCAAACTCCTAAAACACATCTTTGTTAACACATGCAAACAGCAGATTGAAATGCCCAACCCTGACATTTTCTCTAATCACTGCTATTATTTGCCTAAACCGACAACAGCACTTCTCCCCAGCAGTCGGCCCACACAACATAGTGTATGTTAGGAAAATGATCCTTACAATGCATCAAATACAGATACACACACTCTTTAGGAAAAAGCAGAATCTGCCCAGCAAAAATAAAAATTATATAGAAAATCATCTAAAATCCTTGTGAAAATGAATTTGCTGTAAAACATCACAGCATGTCTTACCTCTGGTGCCCGTTGACTGCTGGGAGTCAACGTCTTTGAAAGTTTGTCTCTCTGTAGGTTGGGTCATAGGCATACTTCCTGTCCAGCTGCGTCCTGAGCTTCTTTTCCCATCCATCCATCCATCCATCCATCCATCCATCCATCCATCCATCCATCCATCCATCCATCCATCCATCCATCCATCCATCCATCCATCCATCCATCCATCCATCCATCCATCCATCCATCCATCCCCTGCTATATTCCTTGTATGACATTGCTTCTGAGAACAACCTGTTAGCATTTTACGCAGACCTCCCCGTTTCCCAGAGATATCTAATATTCGCATGCAAGAGGGGGGAAAAAAGAAATCCTAAAATGCTCATCGAGCTCCTGAACACAGATATTTACACAAAGTCACACCAACATTTGTCTTTGTTTTGTGTACTGTGTAGCTCTCAAAATAAACTGAACAGTGGTAATATTTAAATCTGAATGTTGTGCTCCCATTTCCGAATCAGAAAAATCATTTGCAACATCTCCCAGAAGTTGGAGAATTTTTCAAACCCTGAAATTGAGATTCAATTCGGCAGCTCCTCGCATCAACAGAAGTGAGCTGTGGCGGAAACATGTTTATTTTTAAGACACACTTGTAAAAATGTGTGTAAAATCACAGTTACATGTCTCTCCTTCAACTCTAACCTGAAAAACTGTGGAGAGTACAGGTAGAAACAATGTGAGAGTTGCTACCTAATGCTACTTGTGAGTGTAAATTCACTGGCTTTAGCTTCTTCTTATGATCCAGGTGTTTGAACTTTGTGTCGGTTTTGATCGTATATTTGTTCAAATTCAAATATTTTTATTTGTCCTTATTTTCAAATTGAAGTTTGGCATTTGGAGGAAAATTTTCTTTTTCAAAAAAGCCAAATTTTAATTAATTAAAATGAGTGATAATCGACATAAATCTAGTTTCTGGTGCAAATTTCTCTGTACACTTGAAGTAAGAGAAAAAATTCCAACAAGACAAAAGAGCATATTCAAGACAGTAATTCTTTAATATTGATGAAAAAATATTTGTTCCTTTGGAAGATTATTTCATTTACAATATGCAAAAAATGTCTTGTAAGTAAAATAATATCTCAGTGAAACAAGTCATTTTTAATCAATATGAAAGAATTCTTCACTTAAAACAAACTCTTATATTTTGCTCAAAAATACTTGACTACTTTATTCTTAGACAAGAATAAAGTATTTGCTATGGAAACTATAGACAAAACAAACCTGGACAGATTTCGTGGTTTTGCAGTGTAGTCAGGTCCATTGTTGTTTGATGAATATTCTCTGTTGCGAGTTTGCAGGGATCTAACAAAGGAGGAAAAAAAGCAACTAAAGAGTCATTTAGTTCATGTTTTATTATTGCAGAAGCTTTTATGAACCATGTAATGCCAGAAAGATCCAAAATTGTAACTAGAAAGTTTAATATTCTAATTCACAATTTGCCTGTAAATCCTTGTGCGGAGTTTAAACTGCGGCAAATAGCAAAGAATGCGTCTTAGAGGTTCTCGTCTCTGAGCCACAGAGATGTCATGAATGGCATTAACGCCAAATCAAAGTTGTGCCGGTTAACAAGAAGTCTAATAATGAGGCAACCTGTGTGAAACTTTACAACAAAGTAGTAACCCGGCTTCAATCATTAGTGATCTAACCTGAGGCGATGCCTTTCAACTGGCTCAGAGGTGAATTCTTACACAATCCTCCTTCCAGCAGAATCCAGCAGTCCTCATTATGCTCACAGTGAGGAACGGGAGCAAAATGTGGATCAGTTTTCTGATCTGTAATCGTGATATTTATTTTATTTGACACACATGTTTGACGTTCTTTAGGTGTGTGCCAGTTTGTCGTTGTCGTTCTTGACGTCTTGTGTTGCTAACTTGTGTACAGCTGGTCTGTTGGTTTAACAATAAATGTCTCAACAACCAGTGAACTCCCTTCCATGGATAGACATGATTCTCTCCTCTGGTGCTGCAGATGGATCAAGTTCTCTTTTATCCTAACAAAAACATTGCCAAAGTCATAATTCCTTCATATAAAGAAGAAATAAGTAACAGGACCAAGAAACAGGATTTTCAGACGACTGCTTTTCTTCATAATGCCAAGAGTTCCTGACAAAAAGATTCATCCATCTTGAAGTATTTCATATTTTGTCACATTAGAGAAACAATGTGGACATGTGCAGCATAAAGTCAAGCGTGGAAGAAGCTGACCACAGCCGCACTGTTTCTGACCCACTCCTGAGAGATGAGCTGCTGGCTGCTAATTCACCATCATTCTGCTGCATCTTTACTGCATGTCTTCCTGCTACTGCTCCTGATGAAACTCATAATTACTCCTCCATAATGAACAGCGCTCTGATAGGAGACTGAATGTTCACGGTCCTGACACCAGGACAGCTATGGACCCAGTAAACAAATGCTATGAATAACAGAAACCCATGAAAACCCCATGACAAAAACACAAAACACCCAGACATTTAGAGACAATCAGAGAATATGTTAGGTTTTTAGATAAATACAAATATAAATATTCAAGATTAAGAGACTATAAGTGTTGAGAATCCTTTGTTTGCCCCTGGGATCTGTGAAGGAAGCAATGAGTTTGTCACATTGGAGACGGATGGTCAGGGAAGAATGGGTGGTTTGGACACAACCCAGAGTCTCGGGAACTGAACTTTACGACCCCAGAGGGGGACGGGAACTGAACCGGAGAATCCCGGGAACGGAGCAGGATGCATGCAGTCACACTTGCCCTGACAGGAGGACAAAGGGCCCACAGATGCAAACCAGGGGGAAAGAGTTGACACCTAGCAGGAGAGCGGATCAAAGGCTAGATGTCCCAAGAAACTCTAGTTTTATGGTCCAGAGAGACAACAAACAACTGTAACCCGAGGAGATGCAAAGACAGTACCTTGAGAATGTGTATTTTTTTTGCCACTCCTTCTATGCAAATGTTTGTAATTAAGCTACGCCTCAATGTAATAAAATATGCAGTTGCAGAGAAGCACGTTAGAACTGGCCTGGAGACAGAGATAACGGGATGTCTCTGGGCAGAGTTCTCCGTTCAATTGGAAGATTGCATAAGAAAATTTAACCGTCTCCCTGTGTCTTTATTAATGTCAAGCAAGAGTGTTGGGTAATGTATCCAACAGAATATAAGGCTGCTAATTTGGGGTTAGCGATCTGGTTTTGGAACCAGAAGTTATGGGCAATTGGCTTGGACCAGGTTTTATTTATTGTCTGTAATTCTCCAAATGACTTCCCAAGCGTTCCCCAGTAGCTACTTACTAAATTAAGACAAGTAATGTGCAAACTTCAAAATAAATGCGCCATTTTGGCTTCATCTATAAAAATATCAATAACTTAATTTGACTTGTGACTTAATTTGATCTAAAGAGAGACAAACCCATAGATTGCTGCCCGGGTCTGTTCTAATGTTTTGTACATGTTCTCCAAGATATATAAAAAAAAACTTGTAATGTCTGTAACAAACCTTTCAGGCTGGAATAGCAAAATATTTCAAATAACCAGAATAAATAAAACAATAATTAGAATGGATTATTAGGTCTCAAGAACCAGAAAAGCTAAAAGCAATAATAATAAAGCATTAATAAGAAAATCAGGCACAGGCAGGTAATGAAAATAACACTCAATCCAATCCTGCTGGAAAAGGAACAGATTAGCTAGTTGCTAGTGAAAAAGATTAGCTCTAATGTTGACAAATTCTCCAATCTGTCCTGTGAATCTCTACAGCTCCTCCAGAGTGTGGCCTGTTGGCTGATTCCCTTATTAATGTTCTTCTTTTCTCTGTTTCAATGAGTTGCCATCTTTCCTGCAGTTTCTTGTTGTCCTGTACATAGAGTTAGAACTTTACATAGGATTTATGTTACTGTTTTACTACTGTGTTTCTCAGAAATAATGAAAGGTCCATATAACTATAACATCCCCACTGACTCAAACAAGCCAGCTTGTTTCATGTTATTTTCTGGAGTGTTTACAGATGCCAGTCTCCTGACAGTGGGTGAGGGCCAAAGGTTCAAAGTCTGGTTATGAGTTATTGATTTCTGAAATAACACCTTCACCTCCCATGATTTTAACTACCACCAGGTTGATGTACTGTCATCCTGACCCTCATAGTAATTTGTTCCTTGTGGCCTGTTTAGCACCAGCTTGTTTTAGTATCGAACAATAATTCATCATTTCACCCAAATGTTGTATTGCGGCTGCTCACCTAATTCTGGGTCAATCACTGTTTCTGAGAGGTGGCTATTCTGAACTAAAAAGTTTAGTTAACTTTTTTTTTTAATCCTTAATATCTGAAAAATAAAATGCACCTCTAATTTTTTTACCTATAAAAATCATTTTCGTCTGTTTTTGTAAACACTAGTGTTAAGTCATGTTATACTTCTGAAGTGTTTTGTGCGTCTGTGTGGGGATTTTCCCTGCAGTTTCACCTCTTGACCACTGGAGACACTAAATTGTTGTTTTTTTAATGTCAGTAAACCATATTTATTCTAATTAAAATAAAAATATATATATTTCAGTCTATTTTTCAGTCCAGATTGACCTAGATAGATTTTTAGATTAATCTGTCTAATATCTATCTATATTAGATAAAGTACACTATCTAAAATGACTGACAATATAGCTTTTTCATAATATTTCTTCTTTTTAGATGAACCTGTAATAGCAATAACCAAAATGGCAAAGGTATAACATTTTTATCTTTACAAGCTGCTTGATTTTTGACATTACAACTCCACATTTATGTAGATATGTGGCAATACAGAGATTTTGTTTTATGATTTTACATTGTTGGTGATGAGTTTGGAAATGCCGTGGTTTTGATGTGTCCCTGTCACAGAAGTTTCCAACTCTTTTTTTTTTTTTTTTTTTTTTAACCAGTTATTTTTCTGACAACCGGAATACATATTTTCTCATTAAATCCTCAACATCTGGATCAATTCTAACTCTGCATAGCTGTGAGGTTAGAGTTCCAAACATGAACTGTTTGTCTTTGGGCCTAAATTACCACCTGGAGTTACAAATTACAACTTTACATTTGACCAAATATTACAGTTATAGCCATTTTTTCTGAGAACATAACGAGCAATATGACCCTTCCCTTTCACGTATTGCTAGTGGATGGTGGAAGCTTGCGAGCTAGCTTTATGTGTCTGTCTGGACTCAGATTAGCACACATCAATAGCATAGCTAAATTTTAAATTCCAACATCTGAGGCATATTGTACTTTTAATTTTTCAGACAACCTGATGTTTCCCAAACTAACTGCTGAGTTTGACGTATTTTTTTTTATTTTATTAAAATTACTTTAATCTTTCCATTTCAAGTAAAAAAACATAATAGAAGTTTCCTTTAAAAGAGCAACACATTTAAATAAGCACATGGAAACAGGGAAATGTAAGGGCAGCAACAAAAGGAAATGAATCCGACCCCTTTGTCACACGTTTGACTTTCCAAACACTTCCCTGGCCAAGAATAATGGTGTGACCTTGTTAAGAGCAAGTTATTAATTAGATTGCACTGTCTTGCACTCCTTAGTAAAAACCTCAGGACAGACGTCCTCTGAGGTTGGTTTTATTTAAACTCCCAAGGCATTAGACGAGCCCCCGACAGAAAATGATCAGAACTATTCTTGTTAGCTCCGGGGGCACAGTGCCAATCGTTAACAAGAGAAACTAAATGTAGGTTTGACTTAATTTTTATATAGCATGCCATCTCAAGTCCTGTCTTTGCCTCATTTCCTCTATTAAAGTTCTTTCACTTATTTGTCCTCGCTCTGAGTAGAATATCACATCCAGTTAAAGCTACACTATGTTGTCAGGTTACCTCTGCTTTACAGTAGTGACACAAATAATTCTCACCAATATCTATTGGTCTTTGTCTTTTACACTTTTACTTGTATGAACTTCAAAATTGTGAATGGGCAATGTTTTATTTCTTGCTTCTAATGTTTCATGACAAGAAATCTTAAAGTGTTGAAAAGTTTATTTCCCCCGAGTGATGTCACATTTTTATGTGTGTATTGGTTAAGCAGCAAAATTGACTGTAAGTCTATGCTGTGAAAAACTTGTCAAATGTTCTTTTGGAAGAGGCAGTGTAATGATGTGGGCTGGACGCCTACCTTACTGGAAAATGAAAGCTTGCTATCACTGAAGGTCAGCTTTTCAATGGTGCAACCCAAATGTTCAAGCCTCCTAATCCTAATCCCAAGTCTCCACTTTTGCATTTTCCTTACAAAAGTGGCCTCATTTAAGAACAAGCAAGCAGATATTTTCAACAGCATACAATTTATTACAAAAAAGAAAAAAAAAAAAATCCTAATTCATGTTGAAGTTTAGCGGCTCTGCTGTTTGGTTACTGAGCAGATGAACTTCCCGACCTTAATTACCCTCTAACACTTAATTAGTCAAGGCACAGAGGATTCCCTGTCTGTCTGACTGCAGTTCATTGCAAACCATCACAAAAAAAGGAGTATTACCTAATTACAGAAATCACTAGAAATCGTTTTCCGATTTATTAAAAAAAAAAAAGTTTAAACAAAAGATAGCGCCAACTGCACAAAAATATTTGTTTTTTATACGACAGATGTCCCAAAGCTCCTGAAAGTGCGATATCTGGTGGCACAAATCCTTGAACTCCTATTGATACTTTCTGCAATCCACTTTTGCCAAAAAGACGCACTTTGTCTCCCCCTTTAGAAGCTGAACAACATTGTGGCTTAAAGAGAGAATCAAAGAATCCTCCAGAGCCCTGGATCCACTATACACCCGCTTCTCTGGTGTCTAAGAACAGAGAAAATGTTCTGGATACACTTGTGAAGCCAGATGTGCCCTTATTCTTCAACAATGAGCTTTAGAGACTTTCTTCCCTTTGCTTTGCCATCCTGTTCTCTGAATATGATGATAAAGTTCCTTAATTAATGATCAATGTCCAGCATCACGGTCTGATTATGAAAAAAAAGACCACTGCCAAGGGAGCCAAGGAGTTTCTGAGACTTGTTCAGTAAAACTTTGCTTGGGTAAGCCTCGTTACCCTTAAGATTAAAATGACTGAATAGCAAATGACAGAATAGCAATCCACCCAGTGCTGTATCATTTTTTCCCTACATTCAAAAACACTCCTAAGGGAGGTTTCTGTCTGACGGTTTTGAGAATTTTGGATGAAGTTAGGCGTCAGTCTCTGTGAGAGTTAATAATTACGGAGAAAAGTTGAAAGTAAACCTTGACTCCTCTTGCAGAAGAGAGATGTCAGTGTTCTTCTTAGCGGCAGGATCATTTTACACAGAGCAACACTCATATCTTGAGTGAAAAACATTACAGATCAAATGCATACATTTCCACCTTGCTTTAAACTCAGTAACAAAAAGGCTGACGTTGAAGCAGAAGCAGGAGGGGGGCGTCCTCCTACCAAACATGCCTGCTGTGCTTTCAGATCTTGGCATGACATCACCTCTGAAAACCAAAACTGTGCAAAGAGGAGTTGGAAACAAACTTTGAAACATTCTGTTGATTGTTTTTCACTTTTAAAGATCATTGCAATAGATGCAGAGGAAATACCAGTGAATAATTCAGAAGACAAAAGTAAAAAACCTGAGTACTAGGAACAAATATTGACCCGTTGACCTCAGTGCACAGAAAGAAGAATGGTATTTAAGCAGGTCAGCAATGTACTGGTGGGCCAACTAAAATTGTAAAATGAATTCTAAACTCTTCAATGTCCATTGAAAGTCTTGCTGCTGCATTTTGCACAGTTTGGAGTTTATCCAAACCTAATTTACTCAAACAGGTTAAAAAAAATTCTTAACAAAATAATTTTTGTTAAGAGATAAAATCAGCATAAAAATCTTCTCATGTGAACAAAGTATTAGGCGATAAAAACAGTTCCTAACTAATGATGTCGAACTACCAAAATTACACTCAAATTTCTAAAATTTGATCAATCAGAAAACCCTGAAAAGCTGAAGTATTTCTGATATCTTTGAACACATTGGCTGAGACTATCAAAGTTTCAGTTTTTCAACATTTCTTCATATCTGTCAGTCAGAAATCTTTTCTTTCAGAAACTTTGAAAGATTATATCCAGATGTCATCACCATAAGAATGATGAGAAATATAATTGTGTTGTCTGATTATTTGGAGAAGAGGGGATATGCAGGCCAACAGAAATCTAGCATCCATCTATCCATCCATTATCAAACTCATAACGTGTCCAGCTGTCAATGGCCAAGAGGCGGGGTCACCCTGGACAGGTCGTCCATCCATCGCAGGAGAAATCAAAACATGAAAATGTCTCAAAACTGTAATATTTTCCAGAATGTGCTGCCATCAAAATATAACTGACCCAATTAATAATTAATATAAGAAATAATCTAATGTATGACCTTGCATTTATTTTACTGTTTCACAAGTTGGCACCGCCTGCATTCGCAGGCAACATTTTAAGGTGCTCTTTCTTTACCTTCAGACATCTAACAGCTGGACAGAAGTAGAATGAAGAGGCCGTGACCTGCGCAACATTCTCTGGCTGAGCCGCGCTCTGACCTTGGTCACGTTCCCACCGTAATTAATTAAACGGCATGAATCCTGATGCCTGGCTCAGTCCTGACGCGCCTCCGGCTCCTCTTTGACGTGCACAGACGTGGCAAAGAATGGGGGATGTGTTTGGGAACGTGAGTATGACTGATGGCGGCATTAGACCGAGGGATATATCAGGATGTCGGCGTACAGCAGGACATCATCCAACAACTCACACACATGCACTCAGACAGATGCTCACAGAAAGCTGGATCAGCAGAGAGGGGGCCCTCTGAACCAGCAGTAGGTTAAAGTCTTAATGGAGGACATTTCTCCTGGGAAACTTCGTTCCATATGTTACATGAAGACTCAGTCTGAGCATCATTTTTCACCTTGTTACAGGAGCATCTTTGCTTAGGAACTTTTACTGGTGATTAAACAGAAATAGAAGGAAGTCTGGCAGTTTTCTCCTTCCTCTTATGATAGAAGTGAACAATAAAGAGTTGACAGATACCCGGCTGAAATATGAAAGATTTCCTGCCATTCGCAGAAAGATATTTTTCTTTATGAATGATAAAGCAGGCAGCTGAAATGCTTATCCTCCACTTACTGACTGACTTCTGGGTAGTGATTTGTTGTCTTCTTGAAAAACTCCAATTAATTCTGTGAAGCTGTCTGTTTTGTTGGGATTGTTAGTTTTACTATTTTCTCCATTGTTTGTTCAAAGAAAGTCACAATAAATATCAATAAATATGACAGTGTGATTATTTAAACGCCTGGTGGAACTGAGCATGTTAGCCATGTTGTCATGGCTTCCTGAAGCAGAGGTTCAGAAATAGCCAGAGTTTCTTAAAGGTACAGAGACCCAATTTCAAAGCATTAAAATCAGAAGCAGTGTTGTATAAAGTACTGAAATCTCGGAGTCAAGTAAAAGTATAGGTACCGCTCCAAAATATGACTTTGGTAAAAGTAGAAGTCATTGACTGAAATGTTACTTGAGTTAAAGTATTAAAGTATCTGAAATGTCTTGTACTTAAGTATGGAAAGTACTGTAAAAATGGATGTACTCAAGCAATGTAATGAAAAGTACAAGTAAAAAGTAAAATAAGGCAAATGCAGTTTGAATGACATTTTTTATATTTTGGTAAACTTGTTAAATATACTTAAAATAATGTACACAACCAAATGCAGGCAAAATTAAACATGCTAATGATAAAGCTGCAGCATCATTTAGTTAAGAAAATTAGGAGCTTTACCTAAACCACAAGGTTTAAATAATTAATAAGAGAAAAAAATAAATAAACTTGTAATCCAAAAAATACAATAATCCATGAAACAGCCAACACTCAGTACGTTCTGATGACGTCCCCACATCGCGCAACTCTCTCTCGGTGCGTCACGATCCGGAAACAATAAAGCTAATTGAAAATAAAGCCGGAAAAATGTTTGAAAATGACAGATAAGGATTAATGTGAACTGAAGCGGGAACACCGCGTGTGACCCACGATGAACCGCGCCAGTTTAAACTGCAACAAAACGTAAGTTAGCGATTGTGTATGTTTGTGTGTGTTGGCGTGTGTTTGTGTGTGTTAACGCGACTCTTTAATTAGGTCGTAACTCGTGACGCTCCTCCGTCACAGTAACGAGTAACGAAACCACACATTGAAAATGTATCGGAGTAAAAGTATGCAATTCAGTTCGGAAATGTAGTGAAGTAAAAGTGAAAGTTATCAAAAATTTTCTTACTCGAGGAAAGTATGAAGTACTCCAAAATATACTTAAGTAAAGTAGTGAAGTATTTTTACTTCGTTACTATACAACACTGATCAGAAGTTTCTTTTAAGCCATATTTGATATAAACACATGTTTTCTAACAACTAACGGTAAAATAGTTACCTGACAGTGGTATAAAATAACAACATGTCCTTAATGTATTTTTACTGTGGTGCTCTCGAAATGCAACATTTTGGATAAACGTGGAGGGGTCACTTTGTATCAATGTGACACAGATAAGTATCTGAATAATTACATTTCCAGCATAGATCTAGGTTACGACAACGCATTAGGGCCATTGTTGGTAAACAAAAAAAAAAAAGGAAAAAGAAAAAAGAAAGAAGTAAATTTCAAACAAAACTTCTCAGAAGATTGCTAGAAATATTCTAAAATCTTTTGAATAAAAAAAATTGTGAATTTGAAAAATCGAAAATGTGCTAGAAAAGGTTTTTGAGATTAATCTCAGAAATGTACTAGAAAAAAAGTTGAAAAGTGGCAGACTCAAAAGTACTCAGCGTACCGCTTGTAAAGTACTCCTTGAAAGAGGTACCCTATGTGCTTTTCTTTTCAAAATTTTAATTGCATGGCGTGCCACAGACCTTTTCTGAAATAAAACCCAGTCCAACAAAATTTTCTTCGGAGTCACATAATTAGCAAACAGATTCCACCTGTTTGTGAATTAACCTAACTATAAATCCATCTGTTCTGGAAACTCCCATGAGGATTTCTAGAGAGCATTACTGACAACAACATGATGAACAGCGACAAACACAAGCAGACAGGTTAAAGTTTTGGAAAGCAGGGTGACATGATAGAACAATACCAGGGCCCATTACTGGAAAATGGAAAGCGTGACATCAGAATTTAGCTTTAATATTACGCCTGTTTTTGTGCTTGTCATTGTAGGTCATTGAGGGGACAAATGTGTGTGTGTGTGCGTGCTGCAGTTGGTTGGGTGTGTCAGAAAGAGAAAACCTGACAAGACAAATAGTGGTGTCGTAGGGTCGAGGCCTGGACCACACACAGGCCTGATAAATGGCTGAAGACCAAAATAAAATACGGGAGTTATTGATGGTGCCTCTCAGTTCTTAGCATTAACCAGATAACCTTGGTAAAAAAAAATAGGACTGTTTCCACATTAGATAATCTTTATCATAATTACTAACAGATTTGTATATTTTAGTTTTATCTGTAGGATTCAGTTACAGAGGAATTTGCCCTGAATACTGGTAACTATGGGGCCGCCTTCAGTTGAAATGTGACAATTTGGACAAACGTGACAAATAAGTATCTGAATAATTGCATTTCTAGTATAGACCAACTCCGGATTACAGCAATGTATTGGGGTCATTGTTGGTAACGATATAAATAAAAGAAAAAGAGAGGAGTAAATTTCCACCAGAACATCTGAGAAGATTTCTAGAAATAATTACACAATTTGTGAGTTTGAAAAATCTAAAATTGCTAGAAAAAAAATGGAAATTGAAAATTTTCTAGAAAAAAAGTTGAAAAGTTGAAAACTTGCTGGAAAAGACAAAAACATTTTCTAGAATAAACGTGGGAACTTCAAAAGCTAAATGCTTTAATGATTGAATAAAAACACAATATTACCTCAAGCTGCACTCTGCAGACTCTCTGTCTTCACTGATTCCCTGGACAAAATGGCTCCGACTGACGGCAGTTCAACCTACTTTCTGATAAATTTGGCTAGTAATTTCTTGATCACTTGGGGAACTGATAGAGCAGTAGATAATGTGACCGTTAAGTACGAAAAGAGACCTTGAAGCCACAATATCCTGATACAGTAGAGCATTATGAATTTTGTACAGATACACACACTCTGTGTATACAGATTTGGTCATTTCTTATTTTAGGTCAGACCACCAAACTATTGCAATTAAAGAATCATGAAATTATAACTAGCCCTTAATTATCGGCAGCTACACAGCAGAGAAAAATATCGAGTCTGGATACAGAATCTGTTTCTGGGGCAGAACCAGAACTTTTCGAAGGATCACCCTCACTTCTATAGTAATACAATAATTCAGATTTAAAGCAAATTGTTATTTTTCTAAATCCTTCATTCATTATTGAGTTATTGGTAGTAAAGTGGGTCGGAGTGGCATGGCTGAGGAAGCCAATTATCTCCCTTCATCCTTGGAGGCCTGTCTTTAATTATCAACTTTTTATAACTCTGGTCTTAATGATATAGCAGTCAGCGACTACGTCTCTGTCTCACTGTGTCGGCTCAGTGTGGATTTTCTAAGACTGTGATTTGATATCTCTTTTATTTCCAACAACTCAGGGGAATGATTTCAGAGCCTGACACTAACCTTATTTTAACACCCTTTTTTATTGTGTTCCGTGTCATTACATTTGTCAGTTTATACTTAAAGGGGTAAATCAAGTAACTTCTGAAAGTGTTTTTTTTTGTTTTGCCATGTCAAATAACTGACTTCAATTTATTGAGATTGTATATTGTAGACCAGCTGTGTCAAACTCATTTTCATTTTGTGCCACAATAAGATCATGAATGATTTTAAGGACTGAATGTGGAGAAATATATTGATAGAACTTGTTAACAAATTGATGAAGTGCTATATATTTTCCGTGCACATAGTACCATTGTATAGCACCAACATATAACTATTTTACCTTCAGTTGCTATAAAATTACTATAAATGTCAAATATTACTTGAAAGAAATTTGATTTTGATTAAATGCCTTGAAATTGGGTCTCTGTCTCTTTAAGAAACTCCTGCTCTTTTTGAAACTCTGCCTTCAAGAAATCATAACATGGCTCCTCTACTAACTATTTAACAATGTTTTTACCAGTGTTTCACTTGCTTAGATAATGTGCAGTTCAACCAGGTGTTTGCTAAGTTCTGCTGAGTGGAGCAGAACTTAGCAAACACCTGGTTGGTGTTTGCTAAGAACTTAAAGGAGGGTGCTCTGTGAGGCTGAATTTAAATGGTTGCCATGAAAGATTAAAAAATTTCGCAAACATTCATGACACAATCAAGGCAACACTCCAGGTCTGTTTTTGATGAGGGAATAAAGACAACTGAGGGAAAAAAGGACAACTTTACATGATTCCACCCCTTCAAAGTTTTAATAAATGACTGCGTTCAATGAGTGCTTCTCGAAATGACAAAATATTGAACATCTCTCATCTTTATTTTCAGCTCTGACGTGTAAAACATTTTGTAATTAGAAATAATCATGTTCTGCCATTTTGGAATAACATTTTGAGTTTATACAATTAAAATATTTTTTTTTTTATTGAAGGTAAAATATTCTTCCAAGACTATGCAGAGGTTGCTGACATAAACCTAGTTTTTCATTTTTTCTGGGTTTATTAATTTTACAATATGTTTACTGAGATTCTTTTCATTTATTGCTTGTTTTCACCTAATTTAAGAATCTCAGTTTTATGCTGATGATTGGTGTTTATATTTCACTGTTCAGTAGCTGCGTTAAAGGTAGCCATTGATTTGAACTATTTGTACTTTGTTAACGTTAAAGACAAATGTAAACTCCCAATCGTAGCATTTTACTTACAAATACACTGTGATATGAAATATTGCTCTCTTTGTAAGGAAATATAAAGTTGAAGCAGTTTTTTTCTACCATGTTACCAGTGTCTTCATCTCTGGTAAGTTGCTCTTATTATTCCACATAACAGATGACTGTATCTGTCCTTTGCACCAAAAAAACATGTCATCTGCATAGCCAGCAGAAGGCCTTATCTCTTGCCAAGATCTCTCAATGACACATGCAGAAATTAGGTGATGAGGATTTCAAATGCAATCTGGATTTGACTGCACCAGGTGTAGAGGGACATTTTGAGAACTTTTCAATGACACCGAGAAAAACTTTTTTTTTCCCCAACACTATTTGCACATGAACAGTAATGGTGCTTCTTCATGTTTGGTTCTGGGGATGCAGAGGCATGATACTGTCCCTTTGACCAATGCAGTTTAAAAGGCATAAATGTTGGAAGCAAATACCAATAACCAGACCAGAACCAGAACACCTGAGAGGTCTGAAAGGTTGATAGAACAACATCAGATCTTTAATGCATTTTTATGCTAAGCTGTGGTTTATAAACTAATAGTATTTTAAAGTGGCAGGCTGCCCATGTCAGAATAACATACCTCAGGTTATTGCATTATTCCCTCATCAAAAACATACCTCACAGCGTTGCCTTGATTTTCTCATGCATAAAATGCTTTAATTACAATGGCAACCATTAAGTTATGACTTACCGTCCATCTCACAAAGCAGCCTTTCTCACAATTCCTCCACTCAGCTCCTTCAGACTAGCCAACAGCAATTAGCAAACACCTGGTGGAACTGAGAATCTGCCAAATTTGTTATAGGAGTTTCTTAAAGACACAGAGGGGAAATTTCAAGGCAATAAATCAGGAAGTAAAATGTATTTTGTGTCATTTTTTTTATATATTTAGCATTTAAATTTGATTATTCTATGAAATGGGCTATGTGTCTGGAAAATACATAATACTGCCACTTTGACAAATGCAATTTAAACTTACAATGAAAATGTTTCTTCTTTTCACTTTGTTTTTTCAGTTGCCATATTGCCTTTTTTTTGTGGCATTTCTTTCAGCGTCATTGTATTTTTTTGTTCAACAAAAAACCTTCATAAAATAATGGCCATATAATGGTTATTTTTTGCTAGAGGTCACATTGGGGGAGAAAAAAACAGATTTGTTAAAAGATTAATTAGGCAAAAGAAAAAAAAACCCATCTCTTTTGGCAAACAAACTGATGTTTTATAAAGGAGATTAATTTTATTTCCCATTAATCACTTAAGAGTCGAACTCACAGCCCAAACCTGGTTGAACACAATGCATGTCAGACAGGAATCGTGGAACAAGATTTGCTTTGCGGGGAGTCACCCAACCACCAGAATTTGTTTATCTGCTTCACTTCAATGGATCACCATTACAAGCAAAAAAGGCAAATCAGCACTGGTTAAGTGGCTGCTCCATGTGTTAGTAGCTGGTACCTAATTGTACAGATGTCTAAGTGCACTTTGATCACATTACCATGTTCTCTCACCAGAATAAATGCTCTTTGTCTTGTTAAAAATGCGGCAGTAAAATGAAAGGTGTATCTTAGGTGCCTGATGCAGTCTTGCTCACAGAACCCCAGAGACTATTTTTCTCTCCTTTTATTAACGTCAGCTTGAAACTTTTAAATAAAGGCTTGTTTGAGTATCTCAGTGCAGTATCTGGCAGCATAACAAAAGCCCGCGCTCACATCTAAAAGTCTTTTAGTTCTCGGTACTGGGTTTGCTGTAAATTGGGCACCATGTTTCTGGACAACCAATTTCAGTTGTTCACTTAGGATACAATAAATGTGTTTTAGTTATTTTATTTGGAAGGAGGTAACTGAAAATCGTTAAGGATCTTTAATTGTATGTTATCAGCGTTGCGTCCTACAGGGATTCTTCCCGTTCAGTTATTTAGTTGTCTGGGATGAAAAAGTTGTTGACACTGAAGTAACTGGCTCTGTGAAGCTGGGGATCAACTGAGTTAGTAGCTTCAGGCTCAGTTCAGAATTTTAAGTAGCACAAAACTGGTTTACTTCTTATCTGGCTCCAACGCCATGGTAATTTGTGGTCTACCGCAAGTTTTGAATGATAATTTAGGAGTGGCTCTTGACCAGTCAGTGTTCTGAAAAAAATCATGAAAATTACGTTGTTTTTTTTTTCTTCCTCCGAAGAGGTTTTGCAGCGCTAGTGGCTCGTATTTTTCACAGTAGGCAGACAGGAAGGGGGGCGAGGAGAGGGGGGAAGACATGCGGCAAAGGTCGTCGGGACCAGGAGTCGAACCCGCGACGTCCACGTCGAGGACTGAGGCCTCCAAACGTGGGGCGTGCTTAACCCCTGCGCCACCAGAGCACACCCTGAAAATGAGGTATTTTTATTATTTTGGTGCGATAAACAGTCCTGCTCCAACTTTTTTTCTACTCACCAAGTTAAACCATTACATCTTCTGTTTTATTCCTTGATTTTCTCATAAAACTGTGTAAGTATGCAAAAAAAGTACAAAGGCTAAGGTTAAAGAAAGTTCAAATGAATATGCATATATATATATATATATATATATATATATATATATATATATATATATATATATGCATGGAGGGTTCCATCCCAAATCCAGCACCCTGAGACTGTACACGAGCCGCAAGGAAGGAGGCAGAGGACTAGTGAGTGTGAGCACCACTGTCCAGGACGAAACAACTAAGATCCATAAATACATCAGGGACAAAGCCTCAACAGACAATGTGGTCAGTGAATGTCTCAGACAACAGGGAACGGAGGTTGAGGTGCCAGAGATACCATTATGGGAGGACAAGCCCCTACATGGGATGTACCACCAGCAAATAACCCAAGTGGCTGATATCAGTAAATCCTACCAATGGCTGGAAAAAGCTGGACTCAAGGACAGCACAGAGGCCCTCATCATGGCCGCCCAGGAACAGGCCCTAAACACCAGAGCAATAGAGGCCCAGATCTACCACACCAGACAAGACCCAAGGTGTAGGTTGTGCAAGGAGGCCCCTGAGACAGTCCAGCACATAACAGCAGGGTGCAAGATACTGGCAGGAAAAGCGTACATGGAACGACATAACCAAGTGGCAGGCATAGTGTACAGAAACATCTGTGCAGAATATGGACTGGAAACCCTGAGATCAAAGTGGGAAACACCCCCAAAGGTGGTGGAGAATGCCAGAGCTAAGATCCTAAGACAGAATGGTAATGGCGAACCAACCAGACATTGTTGTAGTGGACAAACAACAGAGGAAAGCCGTTGTGGTAGAAAGACCACAGTGGTGCCTGTGGTCATCGGGGCCCTCGGGGCAGTCACCCCCAAACTGGAGCAGTGGCTACAACAGATCCCAGGAACAACATCAGACATCTCAGTCCAGAAATGTGCAGTCCTTGGCACAGCCAAGATACTGCGCAGGACCCTCAAGCTCCCAGGCCTCTGGTAGAGGACCCGAGCTCAGAGGATAAGAACCACCCGCGGTGGGTGAGAAGGGAATTTTATATATATATATATATATATATATATATATATATTTTATATATATATATATATATATGTTTTTTTTTATTAAAACCTTTTTCTGACCTGTGGGATGTGATGCCATTGGCCCTTGTTATCTAGCTGTCGTAGTGTTGACAATTAGTAGCAAAACACTGCATGTTCATTGTATGATTGTGTTATTTTCCCAATCATTATTGTCCAGTACTGTATATCAATAGATGGACTGACCACTAAGGATAAATGGTACTTTGCTGTGAGACTTGATGAATCACAGGTGAAGGCCAGTGAGCTCTTGTCAAGGTTTATTTTACTAATTTAGAAAGGAAAGTTTATTTAGGCCCATGCTACTTCAAACATGACTTATTACCATTTAGAAGTATGGCTACATAGAAGCCTCCTTCATGAGTCATCTGCGTACATTTTGCTCTCATTATTGCAGACTAACAGCATCCACGTCCTTTAAGTCTCCATCAAGGCTTTCAGACACCCTTAACAAAGTTGTTTGCCCCTCAAAGTGGCATTAGGTGGTATTTTGAGTTTTTAATGTCACTCTCAACTACTCATTGACTTTGTACTGTAGAGCGAAAAGACTGAGATTATTGATTGCAAAATAATGACAGAGGAGCCGTGCGAATGTGAAAGGCTCTTGATGGCAGGCCAGAGCCGTTTGCATGAGTGTATGCGTTGGTGATGGCTTCCTGAGCAGAACGGCTGTGTGGAAGTGTTTGCTTCTGCACTTGAACATAATTTGGACCTCGTTTGAATACAAGACGGTCCAGAGTGTAAGAAGGAGAGGGAGTCAGCGATGACATGAGGGAAAATGCCAAGAGATTTTGCATTAGAGACAGAATGAAAGACAGGAGGAAAAACAAAAAAGCTGGTTTATTTGCATCTCAATGTCTTCACATCTGGCAGGTAAAAACGCCAGAAGTGCGTCTAAAGAGCACATCACTTTCTTCAAGGGCATGTCGATATCTCAGCTACTTGTCTCCTGTTCTACCCACTCCCCTCTCACCACATTGTCTCAAAACTAAATACGAGTCCTGTTTGTGAGAAATATTGAGAGAAACACCAAAGTAATTCAACAAGGCTTTCTATAAAATGTAACTTAAATTGAAACTGAGAAAATTTAAGTTTCTCAGTTTTATTTTGTGGCACTAAACCTCGGCATCGTAGTAATGGTGGAGCGTATTTTGCGATTTTATAGATGTTGTCCAAGCAGAGCCAGCACATTACCAACTTAATCCCCATCAACATCCATCAGTTATTTTTTTTCCAAGACACAAAATAGAAATATTTGTCAAATATGAATGACAAATGTGACACCTGCATTCAACTCCTTCAGACTAGCCAGCAGCAATTAGCAAACACCTGGTAGAGGGAACTGCATTTTTGCTGAGCTCTCTATGCAAGTTACTTGCATAGAGAGGGTTAATACAGGAGCCATGTTGTGATGACTTCCTGAAGGCAGAGTTTCAGAATGAAAACTTGTTTGTTAAAAAGACAGAGGCAAAATTTCAAGGCAGAATATTTTTTTTATTACTGAACGTAACAGTTACTTGATTGTGCTATAAAATGGCTGTGAAGTGCACAATTCAGAGAC
Organism: Poeciliopsis gracilis; assembly: GCA_911649635.1. Lineage (NCBI taxonomy): Eukaryota > Metazoa > Chordata > Actinopteri > Cyprinodontiformes > Poeciliidae > Poeciliopsis > Poeciliopsis gracilis. The sequence continues at coordinate 687,121 of CAJVRI010000452.1, read as the reverse complement.
TGAGGTCCAGACAAAAGTTAGAGAGCAACAACAGTCTTTAATACATCTGCAGACGGAGAGCAAAAATACACTGCATTAGGCAAAAATTTAAATCTGCTCTGACGAACTCAGAGTTGCATAGTTACTTTATTCACCTCTCTGCTACCGAGGTGGAGACTCAATCTTCTCAGACCAAACAAAAGAAACAAAGGAAAACAGACAGAACCTTGTATGCTCATTCACTGTCATGTCTACGGGATGCAAAAACTAAATACTCCATCTCAGTGCAGGGAAGGCCACGGGAAGAACAGCAACTTACTTCAGTAGACACATCTAGTTTCATTAGTTTGTACACCTTTTTCAGGTGCACAGAAAAACACCTCGACTTTGATACAAAAAGCATTACATTTATATGATAGAAACATTATTTCCTTCATGTATAAAATGCAAAAATATTTTGCATTTTATTTTAAATGCAAAATAAAATATTTTGCATTTAAAGAAAAACTGCTTCAGATGGCACTGCATGCCTGGAAAATACATAATGCTGCCCCTTTAATAGGTAACACTAACTTTTAATGTTTTACCTGAACTTCACTTCAAAAGTCCCAAACTTTTCCTTTAAGAACAATACATAGCTGGATAACACTGTGGATTAAAAATAATTTTTAGAGCATTTGAGCCACTGCTACGTTAACAGAAAGCTAAACTCAAACTTCCACCCTGACCTGAGATTTGTCCTTCATAATTAGTGCCAATAACAAGCTAAATAATGAACACAAAGTTACATTCATGTATGATGCTGCACATACTTAGAAAAGAGAGGGGGCACATGAGTCACACATATCCAGAAGAGCACATGAAAGCGGCAAAGACTCATATTTGCTGGAACAAGTTCTCCTTTTGTATTAGTCATACATAAAGATGTCATACACCGTCGTGCACGTCGTCCTTGTGAAGAAGGTTGAAGCAGCCGCCCTGCTGAGAGCAAGAAGGGTATAAATAATAAACAGCAGATAATGCATGGTAAACAAAACATCTCAGCTCTACCTCTACTCTCGTTTCATTTTTTCCTTGTGACTCCACTTCTTTCTCTCTCTTCATCCTTTCACCTTTATCCTTTCCTCCTCTTGATCCCTGCGCCCGCCTCAGTGTAATGGTTGGAAGGTTGATGTAGTGACACCGTCTTCTTCAATCCTCAAGCTGCCTTATGTTACCTCATCTTTACATACAGCCACTGCATTATTCATTAGACTACGTTATTCAGAACACACATACAGAGAGAACAACATATTATGGAGATGAAAGAAACACAAGAAACAGACAAAAAGATGATCTGAATAGATTAGAATATTTGTGAGGCTTAAGTTTTGTAACAACCTGGACTTACAATGTATTCCTTTATTTTCCCCTGGCAACCATTTAGTTGTGCAAACTGTCTGGTTGGTCGTAGCTCCACCTTCGAGCCTCAGCTCCTCCTCAGATGCTGCAGCTTCCAAGCTCCTGCCTCACAGAGCTCACGTCTCCCCGTGACTCCCCCACTCACTTCCTTCAGACTAGTAATCAAAAATTAGCAAAAACCTGGTGGAACATCATCTGAGCTCATTATATGAGCTATTTCTCAGTAAGACGCTGGCAAAAATGTTTTTAAAGCGTAAATGGAGCAATGTACTGAGAGTTCCTGCAACTGCTAAGGTTGCAGGAACAATTATCTGCTGAAGGGTCAACAGACAGCTGACAGCTGACTTGCTAGTGACACACATTTTCCAGCATGACACTATCTAGCCTACTTTGTCGATCACACTCAAAGTTCACTTATAAAGTTTGGAAGGCTGTCTTCAATGCCTTTAGGAGTCATGCTTAGTGTGACATTGCTATTCCATCCTCAGACTAAAGGTCAAATTGAGTAGTTTGAAGCAGCCTTCCAGTGTGTGCTTTCTGACTCTCAAGCTCCTTTGTTCTTTTCAGCTTCCTTGCGGACAGAATTATGCTAATGACTCATTTAACTCTTCTCTGTCTGGTCTTTGTCCCTTTGAAACCTCCCTGGGTTATCAACTAAACCTTTTTCCTGCATGGAGAAATGACTTGGCCTTAACCTCTGCTGCTGCAATCACTTTTGGAAAACATCTATGCTAGCACTTCAGAGGTCGGTGAAAGAGAGCTCCATCTGGCAAACTATGAGCGGATGCCATGCCCAAGTTTATACATGCTGGCTTTTCTTCCAATGACTCCCTACTTCAGTGTTTCCAAACATTTACATTTGCTAAAAATGTGTGAAATGTAAATGCTTATAAGTTTTGTTTGCTATTACTATTTTAAACGTGATGAAAGCAAACTAACAGTACATGATTTTAAAAAAAATATCTATGCAGGACATCCCAGGATGTCCTGTCAATGGCCATGCATAGAAAATCCCAAGAAAAGAAATTGCTGATATAGTAGAACATAACATCAGAATAGTATGACAAAGATCCATCACTGTTCTGTCTCTTTGGACAATATGAAGTCAGAGTAGCACATAACATGTCAGCTAAATGTGTCAGAAAAGTGTGGGAAACACTGCCACTGCAGATTTATTCAGACATATTAAAAAAGGTTTACTCTCACTTTAGCTGCGAGCTTGAAACATCCATCCCCACAATCCATCAAGTTCTATGTCTTTAAATGTAGGAAAAGCTTCAGGCCAGAGGCAGTTTGCCTTCTATAGAAGAAGCTAAATAGGAACCATTTTAAACATGAGTCCCATTTTCAAACATTTGGCAGAACCAAGAAAATACTGCAACATTGTCTGTATTTATTAAATTTGACAACTTCAGCCCATTTCATCCAATCCAACCACATTTCTGTGAGGGATTAAAGCAGAGCACCATTCATATCCTCATTTATGATTATAAACCTTAGAAATGTAGGATTTAAATTTTAAATAATTCTAACTGAGTGACAGAAATGCTAATAGCTTTCAACACCCTAGCACTTTAATGCCTAATTCATTTTTGCATGATATGGAGCATGGCATAATTTTAGTGCCATGACCTCGTTTCAACTTTTAAAGAGATTGTTTTCTTCCTGGTAATTAATTAATGCTTTCCAAATGATGACAGCCAGTGAAAATAAGGATTAGACTACATTCTGTTATCAGCATAATTATTTCATCCAAGCAGAGTTTTATAGCATAAATTAGACATTTTATTCTTTTCTCTTTCCTTGCAAATTTTTCATTGAGTCATGAGACAGAACGTTTTATTTCAATAAAACAAATAATAATCGTGCTGTGATTTTTTTAAAGAAGCTATTCCATAGTTCATTTTCTGCAAGATGCAAAATGAATCATAAATCTGGAGCAATGTGGATTAGCAAATACATGAGCAATATTTCATCTTTTATTACAAATTGGACCAAACAGAGCCAATAAATAGTTTACATTCAATCCTTTTCATTTCAACGTTTTATTCATCTTGGGGTTGATAATCATCTATTTGAACAATTCTTTATTTTTTGTACGATGAAAGGGCTAAACAAATCTAAACTAAAGTTTATCTAAAAAAAAAGAAAATCATAAATTGGTGCGTAAGTTTAATATATTGCATCCATAAATGATCAAAGTAGCAAACCAAGGGAGGGTTGAGGGTGCTGGGAGACGTATGTTGGTAGAGATAATGTTCAGCCTCGTAGGATAAGTAAAAATTCACAGAAATGCAGCCCAGAAGTAGCTTGTAAATCAAGATATATTTGTGTTTGGATCAAAAATACAAGTGTGAATCTTGTTTTGTGCATTTATGAATTCTGAGACCGTTTTAGCTCCATAAATATCACTGATATTTATCTTAGTTTTGCATAGAGGTGGCGAGAATACTCAATAATTGTGATTAAGTAATAGTTGTAATGGAATGGACCGATATGTTTCTAAGTTTGAAATGAGGTGAGAGCTGGTTCTAAGCTTGTGGTTTGTTTATTGTTGCTCATTGCAAACTCATAACAACTGTAATGACAGTTATGGATTCCTACCAAGATGGCTGTGAGCAACCAGATTCCTGGAAGTGTGATGTCACATGAGAACTATGTAGCTTAATACTGGTGCTAGTCAGTTATCTTTGAAATTCTTTGAGCCTTCCCTGAAAAAGGAACAGTTCGACAAATCTTATGAAAGCCCAACATCTGTGCGCTGTTAGCATGGAGGGCTAAGCTAAACTTACATGTCTCTGTAAGTGCATTTTCCAGACAGCACAGATGCAGTTTGTCCAGCTTAAACTGTCAAACCTCAGCAACTCCAAACCCGGGCAACCCGTCTCGGCTGTTTTAAGCGAAAATGAAACATGGGAAGAGTGCTGCAGAGCATTGCACCCTGCTTTTCAAAAGCTCAAAAGCCCTGCTGTCTTCATGACGAGTGAAAGACACTGTCAGCAACACACACAAACACACCTATCCTAATTGCTGTCTCTCTCCTGCAGGGTGAGAAAATAGGCTACCTGAGGGTATCTCTCACCCACTCGTTTCCTCCCACAAATTTTCTTTTTTCCTTCACTTTTGTGCTTGACTTTTTGCATATTATTTGTTTTGAATCCTTTTTGTCTCAGTACACTGATTATGTACTTGTTTCCTGACTTAATATTTCTTACTGAAAGTTAGTTTCCTTGACCTTTGACCTACACAGTCTTAGTTTCATAGCTCACGACCAAATTGTATACCGAGGATTTTCCCATTGAAGACTGAAGGCTTTATGTCTTGCAGTTTTTACATGAGACTCCCCAACACACTTCAATCAAATGACTAAATCGCCTCCTCAGTGACCCTTCAGAGTCCTGCTAACCACATGATTATTTCATTCAGGTCTGCTGAAGCTGGACACCGGCCCCTGAGGTCTGGATTTGAAAAATCAATCAAATGTGCTATATTTGTATAGTACATTTCAGCAACAGGGCAGTTCAAAGTGCATTACATAATAAAAACACACACGAAAAAAAAAATACAAAGTTGTAGAACACAGTCAACAGTTTTCAAGTGCTATTATTACACATCAAAAATATTGATTAATGTTTCATTGATTTTGTTTCAAAAGCAACGCCAAACAGGTGGGTTTTTAGTTGCAAATTAAAAACACTCAGTGTTTTGGCTATTTTCCAGTTTTCTAGGAATTTGTTGCAGATTTGTGGTGCATAGAAGCTGAATGCTGCTTCTCTATGTCTGGTTCTGGATGCAGAGCAGAACCGGAAGACCTGACAGGTTAGTCTGGAAGGTTGATACAATAAATATTAAATATATTTTGGTGTGAAGCTGCGCCGTGATTCCTAAACTAACAACAGTATTTTAAAGTTTGTTCTATGAGTTAAAATGAACCAGTTTATGGGCTGTAGAATTGCGTTGTGTTCCATCTTCCTGGTTTTCATTAGAACATCAGCAGCAGCGCTTTGGATCAACTGGAACTGGACGGTTGATATTTTTATGCAGACCTCTAAAGACATTGTTGCAAGAATTAATGTGACTAAAGAGAAACTCATGGATGAGTTTTAAAGAACCTTTAAAACCACTGTCCTGACTACCGTCAAATAGACTGTTAATAGACTAATCTCCTTCTGTTTCACACTCATCCTGCATTGATATACCCTGGTATTCCCACCCTGCTCTACTTTTGATTCTGTGAGAAAAGGCAAAATGGGTGAACGGGGTTCAAAGAGCTGCCTTCCGTTATGCTCAAACTCCCAAGTCTTACTTATTAGTTCTGTTCACACAGCCTGTGTTAAGGCTGGAATGATGCAACAAGTCTCCACAAAAATGTTGGTGGCTGGTTTTTCAGATGTTTTTACATGTTGCTCAAAGTTAGAATTAGGCCAACAGATATTTAAATGACCAACTTTGTTAACAGAGGATTCCTCCTCTTTACTCCCTTGGACATCTTAAGTTTTTCTTTACTTTTTTATTGAAATGTCTGTTATGTAACTTTTTTCTTGTAATTCGTGAATGTGTTGCTGTTGTAGCTTCATGCAGCAGATCTCCATCTTTTGCTAAAACCCAATGATATAACCAGAAATGAAGTGATGTCTATGTTATTTCAGATAGAGGCATAGACATTGGTGAATATTTGGGGATCTTTTAAATTAACTATGGATTTTATATAATTTTTTTTAATGTGAGTCCACGTTTGGTTTTAATGGAAGAACATTTGATCTAAAGACAGTGGGATGAATTTTTACTGGTACAGATCCAGAAGTGGTGGTCTGTAAATATTTTAAAAAATGTATGGTTCAGTATGATTTCTGTTTTGTTAAGAGAAACAGCAAAGACTTGTGAAGGTCACATAAGGGTTGAACTTGCTAATTGCTGCTGGCTATTCTGAAGGAAAAAAGTGGGGGAGTTGAGAGGCTTTTTAGTGAGGTGGAAACCTGGATACTGGGGCTCAGAGGAGGTGCTGTGCCCAGAAGGCGGAGCTAGATCCACCCAGGTGTTTTCTGAATGGTTGCCATTGGAGATTAAAGTATTTCTAGAACATGCATGAAAGAATCAAGACATTATACAGGTACGTTTTTAATGAGGGAATATTATTTAATGTAAAGTTAAAAAAAAGTGGACTTTACACCTTCCCTTTAAATCGAGCCCCTCTTTTGTCATGGCAAGTCACATTTACACTGTTACACAAGCTGACTTCTTTACAATGTATCAAACTGTCAAATTAGCATTTTCCCCATGAAAAGATAGAATGAAATATTTACAAAAAGTGAGGAGTGAACTCACTTTTGTAACATACTGTACAAGAGACAAGGAGTGTGACATAAAGCCATGAAGATGTGTCTCCCACACAAAGCATGACATGCTTTAATTTTGCATGCTCACAAACCAAGTCAAAATTTAAACCAAAATGGCAAAAAAAAAAACTGAAGTGAAGCCCTCAGAGATCCACCGGTTGGACAACGTAAATGTGAGGTAACAAAGCACGGTGCAAAGGAAAGTCAGATGAAAACTAGCTTGTGGGCTCATTTTATGACTCATCACTCTTCATGGCAGATGTTGGTGTGGGATTCAATCAAAGACTGCACAACCAAAATAAGCTTAGTTGTCAGAGCAAAGAGAGACTGTGTCACATCGGTGCTCCATGACAGCTGTCAATATCAGCAGGAAGACGAGGGAAGGAGGTGTGGGACTTAGTGCAGGTAGGGAAGGACACAGGTTTGTAGGCCTGATGCCTTGAGACAGCTGTCAATGAATGGGAACAAATAAAGATGGCTGTAGGGGAGAAAACCAGGGGACAGTGGTGAAGTTACAAAGGCAAAGTGTCACTTACCGGGAAAGTGGTGCAAGACAAAAGATGGAAGAGAGTATGACAAAGTAGCGGAAGTCAGTGAAATGTGTAATGTTGTTGTCACTGTCAGCGAGAGAGAAATCAGCGAGACAAAGAGGGGGTGACAGATTTGTCAGACAGTGCCAGGATTTCTGCTCAAACCAGAGCAGTTTCCTCCAAAAACAGGCAATAAACGGCACAAAGGTTAAAAAAAAAAACAAACAAAAAAAAAACACTCCAACACCCTGGAGTCGCCCCTCTGAAAACATGAAGGATTTCATGTTTTCTGACAACTAAAGTTTTCATTTCTTAAGATTATAGAGAAGCAGAATTCTCACTCTGGCTTTGAGATATTTTAGATGTGACTAATAGCAATCCTAAAACGCAGATTGCTGTTTTCTAGGAATATCCAGATGACAATAGAAGTAGCAAACTATTGTGAAAGCTTTCCCAGTTGTGATCATCGGTACACATGGAAGAGCTGTCCTAATGTTGGTCAGTAAATGAGAGATGGAGTCTTTTGAAATGAAACTATCAGACACATGGATCCCTCGATTCTGATTGGCTGTTTTCACAAGACTGATGATAGGGAAGACATTGGAAGTCCATCCATCCATCCATCCATCCATCCATCCATCCATCCATCCATCCATCCATCCATCCATCTTCTGCCGCTTATCCGGGATCGGGTCGCGGGGGTAGCAGCTTAAGAAGGGAGGCCCAGACTTCCCTCTCCCCAGCCACTTCCTCCAGCTCCTCCGGGGGAATCCCGTAAGAGCCGAGAGACGTAGTCCCTCCAGCGTGTCCTGGGTCGTCCCCGGGGCCTCCTCCCTGGTGGGACGTGCCCGAAACACCTAACCAGGGAGGCGTCCAGGAGGCATCCGGACCAGATGCCCGAGCCACCTCAACTGGCTCCTCTCGATGTGGAGGAGCAGCGGCTCTACTCTGAGTCCCTCCCGGATGACCGAGCTTCTCACCCTATCTCTAAGGGAGAGCCCAGCCACCCTACGGAGAAAACTCATTTCGGCCGCTTGTATTCGCGATCTCGTTCTTTCGGTCATTACCCAAAGCTCATGACCATAGATGATGGTAGGAACGTAGATCGACCGGTAAATTGAGAGCTTCGCTTTTTGACTCAGCTCTCTCTTCACCACGACGGACCGGTAGAGCGCCCGTTTCACGGCGGACGCTGCACCAATCCGCCTGTCGATCTCACGCTCCCTTCTTCTCTCATTCGTGAACAAGATCCCGAGATACTTGAACTCCTCCACTTGGGGCAGGACATCTCCCTCGACCCGGAGAAGGCACTCTACCCTTTTCCGACTCAAGACCATGGTCTCAGACTTGGAGGCACTGATCCTCATCCCGGCCGCTTCACACTCGGCTGCGAACCGCTCCAGTGAGAGCTGAAGATCACGTCCCGATGAAGCCAATAGGACCACATCATCCGCAAAAAGCAGAGATGCAATCCTAAGGCCACCAAAACGGATCCCCTCAACACCCTGGCTGCGCTTAGAAATTCTGTCCATAAAAGTAATGAACAGAATCGGTGACAAAGGGCAGCCCTGGCGGAGTCCAACCCTCACTGGGAACGAGCCCGACTTATTGCCGGCAATGCGGACCAGACTCTGACACCGGTCATACAGGGACCTGACAGCCCGTATCAAAGGGCCCGGTACCCCATACTCCCGGAGAACCCCCCACAGGGCACCCCGAGGGACACGGTCGAACGCCTTCTCCAAGTCCACAAAGCACATGTAGACCGGTTGGGTGAACTCCCATGCACCCTCCAGGATCCTGCTGAGGGTGTAGAGCTGGTCCAGTGTTCCACGACCAGGACGAAAACCACACTGCTCTTCCAAAATCCGAGGTTCGACTATCAGACGGACCCTCCTCTCCAGTACCCCTGAATAGACCTTGCCAGGGAGGCTTAAGAGTGTGATCCCTCTATAGTTGGAGCACACTCTCCGATCCCCCTTTTTAAACAGGGGGATCACCACCCCAGTCTGCCAATCCAGGGGAACTGCCCCCGATGTCCATGCGATATCGCGTTAACCAACACAACCCTACAACATCCAGAGCCTTGAGATACTCCGGGCGAATCTCATCCACCCCCGGGGCCCGGCCACCGAGGAGCTTTTTAACTACCTCGGCGACCTCGTCCCCAGAGATTGGAGAGCCCAACCCAAAGTCCTCAGGCTTAGCTTCCTCAATGGAAGGCATGTTGGTGGGATTGAGGAGGTCTTCGAAGTACTCCGCCCACCGACCCACAACGTCCCAAGTCGAAGTCAGCAGCACACCACCCCCACTGTAAACAGTGTTGGTGCTACACTGCTTCCCCCTCCTGAGACGCCGGATGGTGGACCAGAATCGCCTCGAAGCCATACGGAAGTCTTTCTCCATGGTCTCTCCGAACTCCTCCCACGCCCGAGTTTTTGCCTCAGCAACCACCTGAGCCGCACGCCGCTTCGCCTGCCGGTACCCATCGGCCGCTTCCGGAGTCCCACAGGCCAAAAAGGCCCGATAGGACTCCTTCTTCAGCCTGACAGCATCCCTCACCGAAGGTGTCCACCAACGGATTCGAGGGTTGCCACCACGACAGGCACCGACAACCTTGCGACCGCAGCTCCGATGAGCCGCCTTGACAATGGAGGCACGGAAGTCATCCTCTGCATTACCAGAAGATAACATTTGAGTGTATTCATGCACATAATGTCGCGTTTTAATTTGTAAAGACGCTTCATGCGTTTTTTTATGTTGGCCACCATAATCATCTTGGAGGGGGCCCTAAAGGTGCAATCTGTAACTTTTATAAAAAATAAGTTTTTACATTTTTATTGAAACTGCCACCATGTTGTGACGGTGTAATATGAGAGAGCCACTCAACCTTGTGTTCTCTCGCTGCTAATGGTGGTATAAACAGCTATTGGAGAAAAACTGTTCATCTGCCATCACTGGTGGCTATGCTAACTACCCTGAGCAATCGTGACAAGCAGCACTATCTGAAACACTGGTGATTGACAGACTCTGATTTGTTGTTTCTAGTTGGGACTGAGAGGATTGGGAGAAGACAGAAGAGCTTGATTTTTACTGATTATCTTATATCATACTGTCACTACCTAGGGACAGTCCAAACAAATGTAAAAAAAAAATAAAAGAAAATGTTTTAATGAACATTGTATACTGTATCTTTAAGTAACTGTACATGTCTACTCTTTGGAGGCATCTTGAACTGAAAACACCAGGTTGACAGCAGCTGAGAAGTGGAAAAAGTGTGAGCATTTACTGCATGGCATTCCAGCATTTGAGTAAAAATCAAAGAAGTCTCTGTTAAATGTGCATTCATCATATTGCTAAGGTAAATGCATTCTTGGCTTCACTGTAAATAGCATTAAAACAGCAGAGCAGCTGCTGCCTGCAACAAGCTTGGTGGCCGAGGGAGTAAAACTGAGCGACAGAATAAAAAACAATGAAAGTCACCCACCAGCTGTTTATATAAAAATGCTGTCAGGCTGTCAGGTCTACTTTCCAGTCCCTGCACGCGTTACCAGGCGTTGTAGCTTTTCTTTTCCATCTAAAACTAAGAAATACTAAACAGAGGGCATCACTAAGACTAGGATAGTCATGCATCACTTCTGCCACTCAAACAGCCCCTTGTATGATACTGCCACCACCATGCTTAACAACTGGTAGGTAGAATTTAACATTAACAAATATTTTCCTGCATTTACTATTGTTAAAGACAAAAAAAACCCTAAATGCTGGAGTGTTTTAAAATATAAATTTAGAAACTTGTACACAATTAAGCAAATGACAATTTTTTTTTGAATGTTTCTTCAGATTCTCTATTTGATGTAGAACTGATTATGTAAGTACACAGCCATTTAAAAAAAATGTGTGGGATAAGGTAAATTACAGTTTCCACTCAATATTTAAGAAAAATGACAGATATAAAGTAGGTTTAGACATTTTTGCAAACTTTGACCATTCTTACAGAGAAAATGGATGAATTGATGAATAAACAAAATAAAAAGATAAACAGTTCTTTGGTTTAAAAAAGAAAAAAGAAAAAAAACCCCAAGCTTGAATTCAGCCCAGAACCTTCTGAGAGGTCACAGCAATAACAACTGTTCCACTGTCCAGACAGCAGGTGGAGCTTAACTTTACCAAATCCAAGAGAAATGGACAAATAACTAATCTGAGTTCCATTAGTTGTTGATTACTACAAAACCTGCATCTAAACGCGTTACTGGGCTGCTGTGAAGCTGGCTTCTCACTATGGCATTTTGACCGTCCAGGCAGGAGCAAGTGTTTGCAGCCAACACACACAGTCTTTGTGTGTGTTGGCTTATGTTAAATCATCACCCTTGTTTGACAACTTGGAGATGATTGCCAGAAACATCATCGCAGGATGCTTCTCATGTTATTTTTAAGCCACACAGAGTCTGATCCTACCAATGTCAGTTGCATTTACATTTACATTTCTTTGCAAGAGCTCAAGCTCTGGGGACCCCCCCCCAAAAAAAAAAAAACAAAAAAACAAAAAACAAAAAATCTGAAAAAATATTTTCAAAAACTGCACTGCAGTACATTTTCCTTCTCCAGGCTAACATTCATTAGCGAAACACCACAATCACTAATGAAAACCTTTTTAACGTCTACAAAATAAGTTTTCCATACACAAAACAAATCTGCTCTAAAAAGGTGGGGATCATGTACGATGTAATTAGCTTCTTTTTAAATCTAATTTGTATGAATGAAGTCAGATTAAACAGTGAAGAAAAAATAAGCCTTCAGGTTATTATTAATATTAGTGTGTGTTTTGGTTTCACATCAGATCAGAGATAATTGGCCTTATTTTCACTTAAAAAAAAGACAATAAAAAGAAAAAAAAAAAACAAGCTACAGTCTGGACCTCTCTGAGTCAGATTTGATACAACAAAACAAAAGAGAAAACTGTGAGAATGAAGCACAAACAGAGTAATGCTGAGAATGGAGGTTTATAAAGCAGAGAAGGCAATTAAGTGCATGTGAGACTCCCACCGCTGTGGGTTGGAAACGGCACAACCTGCCCTGAGAGCTCCTCCATCCTCGAGCGTTTGTCTAGTTTGGGCATTTCATCTTCTGATTGACTCCGGGGGTGGTTGTGTGTGTACGTGTATGTTTGAGAGAAAGAGAAAGAGAGAGGACTTATTTATACAAGCTTTCTTCAATTGACTCCTTAGGTGATGGCACACAGTGTGAGTGTGAATATCACTCTGTGCCTCTGACCTATTTTCAGCCATTTGCCTGCTTCTGAGGATTTTGTCAGGTGGCACCGCAGCAATATAAAGTGGTTTAATAGCCATTCCTCAGATTCCCATTTCTTTTCAACCGTTGGGTGTCTCTGTTTCTCTTTCACCCTGGGTCTCTCTCTCTCTCTTTGATTCTGGATCCCTCACCAATTCCTCTATTTGCTTGTCCTGAATTCTCTTTAAAACTGCTCCGTTTCTCCATTTTCCCTTTCAGATGTTGTAGATGTCTGTGTCCAGTTTAATTTTTAATTTATATTGCCATGTCTTTCACCATAAGCAGTGGGAAATGTGAAACACCACATTTTGAGACGTCGACATTCAGTTTTTACCCAAAGATATAGCACAATTCTCAAAGGGGTTTTTACAATTTGCTCTTTGATATGATTCAGGAAAATGTTTTAATATCTTCATGTTTGAATCTAACCAGAGCTACGCTCCTTAAAACAGGAGGTTGGAAAACAACTAAAGAATGAAACATTACCTGGATTATTAAACAAGTACTGTTTTGTGTTTTTAGCATTTCTTTTTCTGGACCAACAATCCATTTGGGATTACCAGGTAGCTGGTTTCTATGTTCATTGGTAAAAGGATTAGACCTAATGGAGTCATGATACTTGGTTAGAGGTGGTGAGGCAGATGCACCGGACCCAGGTTGGGGTGAAAGAAATGATAAATTTAATGATGAAACAAACAGTAATCAAGTCCAAAATCCAGGCAGTGCAGAATGCTACCAGTTGTGAGTTAATAAGTAGTGATGTTACGTGACGTGCCGAGGCTTTGGAGCGTGTGACGAGTAATGGAGGGGGCATTTCCGTAAAGCGCGTATCGAGGCTTGCTTTATGTAGGGGAGGAGCCGAAAACGATGACGTCCGAAGCCTCGCTGCCTGGCTGTACCACGTGACCGCTTCAGGAAGTGATTCAGATTTTGGCGTGGGGTTTGACAGCTTTATAAATCCCACAGGCTCCATTCAAAATGTGGGTTGTTGTAGGAGAGTTGCGGTCAGTTGAGAGAGTGGATAGAGGTTTGATAGTTTGCATAGCAGAGTTTGGATAGTGGTTATTTAGTTTGAGACAGTTAGTTTAGTGTTTGGAGAGTTTAGGAGATGACAGACAGACAGACAGACAGACAGGAGATTTGGAAAGAGGAGGATTTCCCCTATGTGGGAACATTTTGATTTCATAAGCCCTAACAATGTAAGGTGAACTGAACTTTTGCAGATGCATTAGGTTTTCTTATGAGGAACTGTATTCTTCACTGTTTCTTATTTTATTTAAAGGTGAGGTGTTTATTGTGCTCCAAGAAGTTGGGGTACAATGATAACACAAGCATTATCCTATTCACTACCCCTTCCCTCGTTCCACAAGCACTTTCACTGTCCTCTGCCTGATTAAGCCCATGCCATTTTTCTAGAGTCACAGAAAAACATTACACAACATGCCATATCACATGACACTACTATTTTGGGAAAAATTACACACAGAGAATACATTCAAACAATATTTTATCATACATATGTATATGCATAATTTATGTAGACAATTGATTTTGTCCTATACCTTTTGTGAAGTCATTCCCAAGAGCCATAATAGACACAAATTCAATGCATTGCACGTGTTAAGATACTGCTGGCTGTGATTATACACCTGGCCAGTAGGTGGTTTTGTGTGCACATGAAGCCTCAAGAACTCAACCCTTTCTTGAACCAGTTGGCTCAAGTGGTTCAATTCCTCATGAGGCTTTATCTCACCATCACTACTAATAAGCCTCACAGCTGGTAGCAACTGGAAACCAAAAAGACATCTGATGACAGACTTGACCGGAGACAAGACAGATTAGACAAGAACCCAACCAGAACCAAGGCACACAGGTGGGTTTAAACAGGGAGACAATCAGGAGAAACAAGGAACAGTTGTTACTAATCATGTGGTAGACGGGACAATATGGAGACTCCACAGAACACAGAAACCTAAATAAACACACAGAAACAACCAAATCCTTTCAAGTGGGTTACTCTGAAGACGCCACTCATCACAGGGCAACAGACACAATACACACACATATAACTAGAGGTACTGTAGAGGACAAATGTTTGGTCAAAGTTTGAATGCTCCAAAAGGGCCAGAAAAATGTTTGTGGAAGAACATGATATATATATATATATATATATATATATATATATATATATATATATATATATATCATTTACTGTCGCTCTCTCATCTATCCCTCATTTCCCTGGACGATGTGGGCAGCTCTTCATCTCAAACTCAAATCCTTTTCAGGACTTGTGCGTCAGTGTTCTTTGCAGTACCTTAGCTGTTAAGACCCTGCTCTTCTGAAATGAGATGTCTGGTTCTGTTGGAGTCACTTCTCTAGGCTGGGGGCCACTGCCTCATGTGCTCAGATGACTACTGAGACTTCAGTTGTCCAGAACTTGCCAGACTTTTTCTGGTTAGTATTTTTGCAGTTTTTCATGTTCCTTTTTCCTAATGTATCCATCATTAGGGATTGCCATATCAATCACATCGGCTGTCATCTGCTAATATCAAGAATTAAAAGTCCCACAGGATCATAATCATTTTCCAACATCTTGGGTGGTGATTCTCACCTTGACCTTGGAATCTCTGGTTTGCATTCTGATAAAGATGTTTCTGTACTCCTGTACCAGCCTCTTGGTATGGCATATAATGTATTTGTGGCGCACAAGCCATTTTCATGGACAAGTTGCAGTAAATTAATACTGTTTTGGGTTTTATTGTTTGTTGTATTTACGAGTTGGGTCGCAGTTCGATGTGGTTGCGGAGGGGGGTTAATATCCCTCCGCAGTTGCCAGGAGACGGCGGCTGGAACGGTTGTGGTGTGTCTTGTTTCTTGTTTTCTAACGGCTGCGTAGCGATACGCTAACAGTTACTTTGTAACGAATATTAAATTAAATTGTTGCAGAATTAATCACAAAAGCTCGTTTGATTGTATCACCGTTACATATTGCTTTCCTGCTAGTAAAGTCAAATTTCAGTTTAGAAATCCACTTGGAGACAGAGAAGTTCATTTTAAGAAGCATTTTCTGTGATCTGCTGAAGTTACATATGTTTTTTACCATTGAGGCCTAAAACCATTGGTCAGTTACACCAACAAGAAGACTGTTGAAAGATGCTAAAAATATGTGACCAAATTATTTGATTTATTTTATATGTATATCTTAGATTTAGAAAAAAATAATGTCTTCAAGTGTTAAGAAAAATTAATGGATATTTCTGACTTCTGACTCAAAATATTAAAAAACAAATCTGTCATTTGGAAAAGAAAAACATTTGGAAGTCCAAACTCCCCTGAAACAAGAAAGGGTTAGTCCAGGGGTGGGCAATCCTGATCCTCGAGGGCCTGTAACTTTTAGACGTCTCCCTGGTCTAACACAGCTGAATCAAATTAGTGAATCACTACCTAAGTGCAGTCAAGTTCTTCAGAGTCCTGCTAATGACCTCATTATTTGACTCAGGTGTGTTGAAGTGGAGCCGCATCTAAAAGTTGCAGGAGACTGGCCCTCGAGGCCTGGAGTTGCCCATCCCTGGGTTAGTCTGATTTGTTACAGTGAAAAATAAAGGTTATGTCTGTTTTTAGAATGCTTTCAGGATTAAGAGTGGTAATCAATCTGTGCATGGATTTGTTATTTTAGAGAGAACACCAAATACTTTCCAACAAACATTAGTGATAACTCCTTTGTTAAAGTAGGTTACAAGCTCAAAACGCACGCCGTCTCCTGACGGGTGTCGACATGAATCGGGTCTACAAGACGAATTAATGGCTGGATCGCATGAGATAATTATGTCCTCCACGACTCATTTCTCATGTGTGACACCTTTTACTTATAAATGAATAAACAACTTCCATTTGGGGTAGTAATTATTAGTTTCCACACATGGCTGTGCCGCCCCGTGGAAATTCTTAAATGGGTTCTGGAACAGCCATCAGCAGGAGGGAGGTGAAAAATGTGTCCAGACAAGAGCTAAATGAGCTAATCTTATTTTCTTGCTGTTCATGTTGTAGCGTGTGTGTTACTTTGCGTGTGCCTTTGCTTGGTGTGTGTGTGTGTGTGTTTGCGTTGCCTCTCGCCTCGGCGTACGCCCGCTCCAGCACTTTCATGTGTTGTAATTGAACCATTGTTTTGGGGATGTTGCTTTAGCACATAACATATTTCTGACTAGCTAAACAGGAACTGTAATTGAAATTAAAAGGCACTCACATTTATCATGCTGAGCTAAGGCTTAATTGAAATGTATATTTGTGCAAGCGTATGTGGGTGTACCAGAGAGAGAACAGGATGAGCTTGGAGATGGGAGAGAGCTAAAGCAATATCGCGAAAGATAGAGGGAGACAAAGTTGGTGTCAGTGTGTGGGTGTAGGTGTGTGGCTCCATTTGAAAACAGAGCGGATATATAATTAAGTGGGGAGACTCCATATCTGTGGCTGACGGAGTGATATATAACACAGGAGACAGATAATCCACAAACACCTTACCTCTCCAATCTGGGACTGATCCACTCACTGTTGTTTTCATTCGCATTTTACATCCTTTATTTTTACCGTTTCCTTCACTAAAATGGATTATTTTCTGCCTTTGTCTACAAAAATCAAATGGTTTAATTGAGCTACTATTGTGATTGCCTATAAGTGATTAGTAATGTCCAAATCTGATTTAAAATAAAAGACCTGGGTTGTGGCTAAGGCATCTTTGAATCTCTCGTATTGGAGTCTTGAACAAAGCTTAACCCAAATACCCGCTGCTGGCGTATCAGGGATCATACATTTGTTCATGGCCCCCAGCCCTCCCCCACCTTTCCCGAATTAAAATAGTACTGTGACTCTGAAAAATATTTAATAATTTATCTGTATTACAAATCACTGGTTTCTGGATTTTATGACTTGATTAACAAAATAGCTGCTTCATTGTTCTAAGTCTCAAAAATAATTTTCAAGCTCAGTTTATTAAGTCAGTCAGTAACATTTAATAAATGTTAAGTCTGAAGAGAAAAAATGTGCGAATGATTCGCTGGGATGTGTTATTAGACTTAACACAACTTTTAACACTGCTAAGTCAGCTTCTTCAGTTTATTGTTTTTCACAAGGTGTATCTTTTTTTTTAACATTTATTGTGCACATTTTGTAGCAATATTCCAGCTTGTCAGATGAGAAGAGAAGAAAAGCGCATTTACATTTTGCAGTAACAGTAAACAGGTAAATGGGCTTTATCTATTTCCTGGTTTTTTTCTGTGAGCTGCAGATACTTATGATGGAGCGAGGCCGGACTACGTGCTTTGATTTGTGTTAAAAATGCGAGTGAAGTTATAGTAGAATAAAGTAGGAACTTTATCATAACTTCACCAAAATCACTCCCTACTTATAACCTCAGTATGAGCAATACTGAGGGTCTTGTAAGGTCATAGTTGGTGTTGGTTTTAAAAAAGGGAAATACTTAATTATTTAACATATCGAACGTCAGAATCCAGTTATCAGTGGCAGGATTTTGAAACGATTGCTTGAACAACTTTCTATTTCTAAGTACAAGACTTGCTGATCTGATCGCGTCACAGACCACTTGGTTCTTTTTCTTATTAAAATGACTTTTTACGGGGGGGGGCGCTGGTGAGCCAAGATGGAGTAAGGACGGATATTTCAGAGCTCCTGCAGGCTTATTAACATTTTCTATATAAAACCCACAACTGCTCATTAATTGCAACCTAAATCGCAATAATAGAGATCTTAGACTATAAAGAACTCCTTTCCAGTGGACGTCACTTGCTAAATGGCGGATAAACTTCGCAGATTCAAGTACGACAGTAACACGGAGAAGCTAACAGCTAGCATCAGAACCACGAGGCGCTCCAGAAGTCGACAACGCACAACCCAAGAGTCCTGGTATGAGTGAGGAATTGAGAGCCGATATCCTAAACTCTATACGAGGGGAAATCTCCAAAATTATAAGAGAGGAAATGAGGAATGCGCTGGCTGAAGAATTCACTGCTCTCAGAGTGGACATCCACGCAGTGAGGGCCGAAATAACCAGCAATGCCACCGCCATCCGCTCAGATATCACTTCAATTGAAGCGGACATTGAGGACATGAAAGGTGGACTGTCGACCTGGTCTGATGAGGTAAACACTCTGCAAACTACCGTGACTGAACTTCGGAGCGAGCTGGTGAAGATACGGGACAGGTGCGAAGACATGGAGGGGAGGATGAGGCGCGGAAATATCCGTATAGTTGGCGTTGAGGAACAGCCGAACTCCGCTAGTCCTAAAGAGGTCTCAAAAATCATCAAAGAAGTGGTCCAGATGGACCGGGAGGTAAAAGTCGATCGTTCACACCGATCAGTCGCTGCGACGAAACCGGGAGACGGAACTAGACCCCGTGTGATCATCGCCAAGCTGCACTATGATGGAGACGCCGCCGACATCCTGAGGAGAGCCAGGGATAAAGCCCCGCTGACCTACTAGGGTAAAAGAATCGTGATCTTCCCGGATTATACCACCAGTGTGGCCAAGGCGCGCGCAGCCTTCACCGAAGCGCGGAAAGCTTTGCGGGGACGGAGCAATGTGTGCTTCGGATTACTTTATCCAGCAAGACTCAAAATCACATACAAGGAGGTCAGCATGGAGTTTCGGGACCCCACAAAGGCCATGGATTACATACGGAAGACCATCCCTGCTGCAATGACTGGGACTGAAACGTAAGGGAAGCCGTAAATGCTAATATGGCACAATTAGGTCCAGTAGATCTGAAATCTGAATTAAATGTGCCCTTAATTGCTTAAATCCAGACTATGATTATACTTGGATTTGTTATTTCTCTGAACTGGTGCATTTGTAAGTACCGCAATAATGTCACTTCTAATCTTGTTAAATTACTAAGTTATGATTAGCCATAACTAGGTTGTGTTAAAACCATTAGTAGATTTCATGTTGTGGTTAAAGTACATATAGGCCTACCTATTTTCTCCTGCAGGAGCCTGAGGTTCCACATTCTTGATTTTTCTTGGTTGTTTTTGCACACAGCCAATTCTCTTCTGGTTGTGTTTGTTGCTGCTTTTTATAGTGGCTAGGGACTTAAACCCACCAACTTGCATTATGTTAGCAATGCAAACTTTTAATTGTGTTTTTTGCGTTCTGATCCTTCTGTTCCCCGAGGATCTTATTGTATCTAAAAAAAACAGAGCATTTGAGTCTTAGTTTTGGAACTATTGCACAGCAAAGCCTTACTATTTTTATTTTATTGCATCATTCTAGTGTTCAGCATCCATGTTACCCAAATGTTTGGTACCATCCGTCAAGTGGCCGTCTCTGCCTCCAATACCATCACACACATATACATATTTTTAAATCAAAGCAGTTATGAGTACACTAACTGTAACAAGCTACAATGTCAGGGGTTTGCATAGTCCAATCAAAAGGAAGAAAGTATTACTGCAACTTAGACAATCAAAATGTCAAGTAGCACTACTACAAGAAACACACTTATCAGATTTGGAACATGAAAAATTAAATAAGTCCTGGGCTGATAAAGTTTATTATTCATCACATTGTTCTGGTAGGAAAAGGGGTGTTGCTATATTAATACATAGGCAGATTAACTTTACCGAAACGCTAGTTCATAAGGACAAGGAGGGTAGATTCATATTGGTAAATGGGATAATTGATGGAACAGCGGTATCCTTTATAAATGTATATGCCCCTAACGAAGATGTTCCGGGATTTATCAAGTCAGTCTTTAATTTGATTGCAGAGTACAGCACCGGCCTACTGATGGTGGGGGGTGACTTTAATTGTGTAATGTCAAATTTAGATAGGCAACCAACCTCTCAGGCCCCCTTATCTAAGATGGGTAAATGCTTAAAAAATTTGTCTGTGGAAGCTGGATTAGTGGATGTATGGCGATCCAAATTCCCAAAAGAGAGAAATTTTACATTTTACTCGAATCGACATGCATCTTACTCACAAATAGATTTCTTTTTTACTCCTAAGGCTGAGCTGCACAGAATTGAGGATATCTCAATACTGCCCATTACAATCTCTGATCATGCACCTGTTACTGCCAAGTGGAATATAGGATTGACACCATCAGTTAAGCAATGGAGACTTAATACCTCTCTCCTTAATGATAAGGACTTTGTTGCTTTTGTTAAATCGGACCTGAAAACTTATTTAGACATAAACAACACCCCTGAAACATCTCCTATAATGTTGTGAGACTGTGCACAAGCCTATTTAAGAGGCAGCATCATCTCTTACACAACAGCAAAAAAAAGACAAAAAGCAGCCAAACAGAAATATTTAGAAGATAGAATTCGGGATCTGGAACTTCAACATAAAAAGACTAGGGCATCCAGGATTCTGAAAGATTTGAACACAACACGCAGAGAGCTCCAAGATTTACTATCAGAAAAGATAGAAGGTAACCTCCGTTTTGCCAAGCAGCAGTATTATGAGAATGGAAATAGAGCCAGCAGACTTTTGGCCTTCCGACTTAAAAAACAACAGTCCTCAAATGTGGTCCAAAAGCTAAAATCGGGCAATAAATCCATCTTAAAACCAAAAGATATTGCTGAAACTTTTGCAGAATTTTACAAGGTTTTATATCGAGATACTGACACTTGCTCTGATGAAAGTAAGATAGCAGACTATTTACAAAATATAAATATTTCTGAATTATCCCATACAGTAGCTGAACAATTAGATAAGCCAATTCAACAAGAAGAAATTAAAAACGTCGTCTTATCCTTTAAAAACAATAAGTGTCCTGGTCCTGATGGTTTCATAAATGAATTCTATAAGTGTTTCATAGACATCGTTAGCCCACTTTTATTGGAAGCGTACCGCTTCTCTTTAGAAACCAAAACAATGGCGCCATCCTGGTCTGATGCCACAATAGTTGTATTACATAAAGAAGGTAAGGATCCCACTGACTGGGTTATATAGGCCGTTATCGATGCTTAATGGGGACATAAGCATTCTAACCAGTATTTTGGCGAAACGATTAAATAACATAATAAATCAGATCATACATCCAGATCAAACCGGATTTATTGTTGGGCGGCATTATGGAAATAACTTGCGACGTTTATTAAATATTATGACTCACCAAAAAGAAACTAAAGCTATAATGGCTGTAATTTCTTTAGATGCTCAAAAGGCTTTTGATCGTGTGTCATGGAAATTCCTTATTCAAGCATTAAAAAGGTTTAAATTTGGGCCTAAGTTCATAGATTGGATACATATGTTGTATTCATCCCCACAGGCGGCAGTCAGAGTTAATGGTTTTAGGTCTGTAAGTTTCAAGCTGGAACGTGGTTGTAGGCAGGGGTGTCCTTTGTCACCCCTATTGTTTGCAGTCAGCATCGAGCCGTTGGCCCAGCTTATTAGGGACAATGATGAAATTAAAGGGATTTTGATTGGTGCAGAGGAACATAAAATATCTCTTTACGCGGATGATGTGCTTTTGTATCTGTCTGACACGGCATCAACAATACCACGTCTGAGGGAAATGATCTCTGTTTATGGTCATTTTTCTGGCTATAAATTGAATGTTGATAAGACAGAGGCAATGGATGTCAATGGCAATATTCCACTAGGGGTTAAACAACAAAGCGGCTTTCGTTGGCCAAGGGAGGGCATTAAATACCTAGGCATCCATATTCCTCTCTCATTAAATGATTTGTATCATGTCAATTACAGCAAAACGTTGGATATAATTAAAAAGGATCTAGAGCGATGGTCAGTACTGCCTCTGTCCCTCCTCGGTCGCATTGAAACCATTCGTATGAATTTGTTACCCAGATTATTGTATTTGTTCCAGATGGTACCAGTTGACATACCAAAATCTACGTTCGTTGAATTGGATAAAATGATATCAAAATTCATATGGCAAAGCAAGCGTCCTCGCATAAAATATAAAACACTTCAAAGAAGTAAAACGGAAGGGGGTCTCAATCTTCCTGTTTTAAAATACTATTTTTGGGCAGCTCAGTTAAGGCCTTTAATTTCATGGATCCAACAGGATTCTCAAACAAGATGGCTGAGCATTGAGCAAGCAAAGTGCTCAGTGCCATTAAAGGTTTTGCCATTTTTAGATGTTCCAGTAAAGGAACTGCCACTGTGGACTAAACCACATTTAACATTTGGAACAAAGTGCGAATTTCTTTCAAGCTACCAAGAGGTTTATCAATATTAACAAGTATTGGAGATGTCAAATCCTTCAAACCCAATTTCTTAGACAGAAATTTTCCTAAGTGGGCTGAACAGGGGCTTATATTCATTCATCAGCTGATTGTCAGGAACGGACTTATGTCATTCGAAGGGTTGTGTAGAAACTTTAATCTCCAGAAAAGTGATTTCTTTAGATATTTACAGTTGCGCTCTTTTTTGTCGGCACACAGGGACTGGGAAAGAATATTGAATCCCACACCAATAGAAAATCTTCTAATCCATTTCCAGAAAGGCGAAGAGGATAAAAGATTGATAGCAAAGTTATATAGTGTATTTATGTCAATGAACCTTAACAAACCCACTTGGACAAAGCAAAGATGGGAGGCAGAGACGGCCATCTTTGGCCCATGTCTGATGAAACATGGGAGGGAGTCTGGACTGAAGCTCATCGAGTTACAGCCTTGAATACGTGGCGGGAATTTAAATGGAAAATTATTAGCAGATATTTCAGGACCCCAGATGTAGTTGCTAAGATGGACCCTATGGTTCCAAGCTTGTGTTTGAGAAACTGTGGCTCAGCAATCCCCAACCACACTCATATTTTCTGGTCATGCCCCAAACTTCAAAAATTTTGGGATGAGGTGTACAGGGCTATAAGCCATATCTTACCAGGGGTTATACCAAAGGATGTTACAGTTGCACTACTGGGTATAATACCAGATGGTTTGCAAGGACGGGCTAAAGTATATCTGCTAAATATCCTTTTTACAGCAGCCCTGAAATGTATTACAATCAGATGGATGCAATTGGAGCCTCCCTCCTATGACTTGTGGGTTCAAAAAGTAAGGGAATTGTATAGAATGGAACAGCTAACCTATTCATTAAGACTTCAAAAAAACACTTTTAGTCTTCGCTGGGGTCCAGCAGAAGCTCTGTTGAGGTAAATAAATTCAATTGGTTTGTCTTTTGGCATTTGGGGTTTAACTATAGCGCACATTTTTTTTTTTAGGATTGTTCAGTAACGAGTCTGCAAATGTGATGCTGGGGCTAGATACTGTGCTGAGATGTTTATTTTATGAAAAACTGTATATGGTCAACATTTGTATTTTGTACCACTGATGTATGGCTATGTATTTGCTCTGTTAAAAATAATAAAAATGTAAGTTCTAAAAAAATAAAAAAAAAAGACTTTTTACTCAAATTTAACAACTCTCTTCTGGCAATATTAAGTATTGTGGATATATTCTGTTCTCATACTATCATGACCTTCTTCTTGTATTTGAAAAAAACATCTCTTTACCTGGCCATAAAACTCTATCATTCTCGCTTTATTAACCTCTGTCACTGTTTCTCCTTATCTCCCCTATGACCGTACATATGTTATCCTCAGCTCCATTTACAGTGCTGAGTAAGCTACTTGTACTGACTTGAACAGGCAGCCTATTGATTAGTTTGAAAACTGCTGCCACCTAGTGTTTGGAGGCTTGTTTCTCGGTTAAGTACGAATGAAGACAATTATAAAGTCCTGCTTCTGGCTGCTCCCTACCCCTCAACTCGCCCCCTGAGAGGGATAATATTCTTTGTGACAGTTACAGATTGATTTCCTAGTTTCCCTGTTTATGCTCCATTGCTGCCTTGACAGTCTACCATTTACTCCTCTTCCCTTCAGCTGCTGGCCATTTACCTCATTAAGCCTCACTCACTCACTCACTTCTCATCTGTTTCCCCATTGGTTCCCCCTTTGCCTCCACAGTCTACTGCTCAGGTCTCATCTCACACCTGCAACCTGTTACCTAATCAGCCCGGGTCTTTTGTTCAAGCATTGAACCTCACAGTGCTTATACCCTTCTCCTGTTTACACTCCTTGTTACACTCCTTGTTCACAGGTATTAGGGGTTTGTTATGCCAATGCCTGAATAAGACGCCGTTGATAAATGAGCACTAGTGCCATGCTTAAATTCTGAATAAATTTCATGTAACTGTTTACATCCATTGCTGCCATGATTTACACCACACACACACACAATCTAATTGAGTCACTCCACTAGTGCAATGCTAACTTGTGCTAATGTTTGGCAGGTTGCAATGGAGGATGAACAGAAAAGATTCTGTTGTAGTGTCATCTGTGAAAACTGGGGACAGATGTTTTCTTTTTCTTAATTATTACAACAAACCAACATCTGGCATTTCATTTTCTTAAAGTTAAAGTTTTTTAACATGAAGAGATTTGGGCCTCTAGAAATCTTCCACTGGCCTGCTTATTTTGCAAGCATGCAGACATTGTTTTGTGTGCTTAACTGAATGCTTTTATTTTGAAGGAGATGTCTGTTTTCTAAATAATCTGCCATATCTGCTCTTCAGCATTTCTCTATCTTAAGCAGAAGAATGTGATTTCTGGGGTCCAATAGGACATTTTCAGTTTGTAGACCTTTTCTATGGCGTCACGCCTCCAGAACCAAAACATTGCCTTGACACTGACCTCTAACCTTAACCACCCGAGTCCTCATAAAACACAATAAGGTTTATTGCTAAAATATGATTAAATCTGTTTAATGCTTTTGCAAGCATTGCAAAAGCATTAAACAGTAAATTAAAACAAAAAAAATGTCCAACTTTATTTTTAGAAGGTAAAACCAGTATCTCATTTCTTGTGGACCCCAATATATCAGGCTGATCTAGACTGATATGTAGCCGGAGTCACATTTGGCTTGGGGGAGCTGGAAGATTTGAACTACAAGGTGCTTCTGAGTGTAATATAGCGATGTTCAATTTATCACTCTTTGCCATGGCTGTCCCGACTCAGGGTTAGCTGTGCTCTTTGACAGGACGTCATTCTACACTTCATTGACCTTACTTCTACTTTCCATGGCCCTCACTTCTGACAGCTGTCGGTTAATTTATTTCTTTTCGTTTTTCTGAACCTTGCTATTATAAAACCACAATTTTATGGCTCTTCACACGGAGAGAGCATTATGCATTGGAGTTGCGTAGGCACATCAGCTGTGCTTAGCTCCATTTCATTTGCCGAGGCAGACGGTGTGACTGGGACACTCCACCAATTTTTCATGATCAAAGTCAATTCATTTGTGAGGAGAGGCACTCCAGAGTTGCAGCAAACTGTTACAACAGCAATGTCTTCTGCTCTCGCGTCAACTTTGTAAATTCTAAGAAAGTGGAAGTGTTGGCGTTGTTTGTGTCGACTAATCTCCAGGGCTGATGACAACACATTCATCACACAGTGTGTTGTTTCCCTAAGACAGCGACAGTGTTTTTTTTTTTTTTTTTAAACCTGTCTGTCTCTTGACATTATGAAAATGGAACACTTTTTAAATTCATCCCAACGCATGCATTGACATGAGCTACAAACTAACAGAGCCACTAATTAACAGCACAGCTGACACTGCAGCAGCAGCTGCCTGTTAGGACACAATCTGTACTCCAACAACAGATTTTACACAGTCAGACAAAACACTAACTAAAATAATTTGATGTGCAAATTTTATTGAATAAAAATTAATAAAACACAGTGAGATATATGCATTTTAACTGTACAGTTGAATGACAGTCTTTGATTATAGCTGCATTTTCATTAACCTTCAAATAGCGCCTTTTGACATTTCAAAAATTGGAAAATTTTGAAAAACTTTTTTTTGATGAAATGTTTTGCTGCTAGAATGAGGTGGTTGTTTGGCAAAATCAAAATTTATGAATTTGACAAAACTGCAATGGAAACACTTTCACATCACACCTGTCGTGATCAATAACCGGATGTTACTACTGGGAAAATGACAAAGTAAACGACAGGAAGTGGCAGGAGGATGATGGCACTGATCGTTAGTGACACTTATTGCATGAACAAACTTATTCAAGTGTGATTTTAGTTACATGTCTTTTTTTTAATGGTAACACCATGACTGCAATTTTTAAAAATGTATTTATTTTTTTTTACTTTTGCTGCATTTCAGCAAAGTTTTTTTTTTTTGTGCACATTTGTAATGGAAACGCCACTTACATCTATCAGTCACCTGCTGTTTACGTCTGTGAATCATTTCTCCCCTCACCAGCTGGATCTCTATTTTATTTTCACAAGTTGCTATCCTCCCGTCTTTGTTTTGGTACCCATAAGTCAGTCATTTTACCTGCATGCCTAAATCATTTCATGTCAATTTATTATTATATTTTTTGTAACTAATGGTGCTGTGGGACTGCAACAGACTGGCGACCTGTCCAGGGTGTACCCCGCCTCTTGCCCGGAACGCAGCTGGAGATAGGCATCAGCACCTCCCGACCCCGTTAGGAAGAAGGGTGACCGGAAAATGGATGGATGGATGGATGGTGCTGTGGGATTACCATGTGACGCCATAATCTTCACTTAAAACGCCAACCATAGCGTAATAGTAGTCTGTAATCTTCTGAGAATCACAAATTGGTCTAACTTCTTTTTTTCTTGCTTCATGCTACACCATTGACACAATATTTCACAAAACGATCTGTAGCAACATTAATATCAAATGCTATGGAGGCACATAGCAGCTCAGAGCTCTCATGTCTTAATGTGAGCTGGTAACAGATCATCCATTTGTTAAGTACAGTGAATATGAACACATGAATTCTAAAAACAAATGTGCTGCCAGAATCAGAAGATGTAAAATTCGGCTTCATAGTTCTTTGTGCAAAGTCGGAACAATGGCTATTTTTATGTTTCTACTTTTATTTTCTGTAGGCTGGGAGCACTGGAGAACACATTTGGATGGGTGGCAAGAAGGGGGAGAAAGAATCAAGTGGCCACATCAAAAACACAGCAGGCTCTCTGATGCTTCAAGAGCAACATTTCAGTGTGTCCTCAGCAGGGATCCCAAGGAAAGGGAAAGGAGAGGGAACATGAAAAGCTAACTATCTTTTACCTAGATGACAGTTTGACACTACTTTTCCCCAGGATCTCTGTGATTTTGTTGGATAACATTGTATTGGGACCAACGTGCCACAAAACAAAGCAGCGAAAGCTTTCAGGAAAACCTGAGTGTTGGTATTGGTAAAAAAATCCATTTAAGACTTGAAGAACCCCAACCTTTGGAGCCAGTTCACAAAGGGATGGGGTTGTTTTAAAAGTTACTAACCAAGCAGAATTGACTTTATAAAATAAATAAAAACCGCTATGTGGTACATTAGTAGCACTTTGAGTGGTCAAAATGGGTGGAAAAGCATATTAAGCACATATAAGTCCATTTTACCATTAGTAGTAGTAGTACTAAAAGTTCAGTGTGAGCAGTTTCTCACAAGCGAGTGATCAATTTCATCCATATAGATGCAACCCCAGTCCCAATAAAATTTGGATGCTGTGTAAAACACAAAATACAATCAACTTTTTGTTTTTTGCAGATTTTCACTCATTTGGATTTTGATGCCTGCAACATGTTCCCAAGAAGTCAAAAAAGGGGCAACAAAAGACCGGAGAAAGTTGAGGAATTCACAAAAATATTCCATAGGTGAATTAGAAACAGGTGACTGACTATCATGGCTGGATATAAACTCATTCACAAGCTAGGATGAGGCGAGGTTCTCCACTTTGTGAACAACTGTGTAGGCAAATAGTCCAACAATTTAAGAACAATGTTTCTCTATGTGGAGGAGTTAGGAATTTACAGCTTTCAGGAGGCGTGGACTCGACTGAAGTTTTAATTTTATCCAAAATTGAACGTTTGGCCATCAGAAACCTGTTTGCAGGTGTGAAACTTACCAGAAATTGCCTCCACTGCACTGAACGAGGTGCCTGTTGATGTTAATTTGGTATTTGGAAGCCTGGCCAACAAGGACTGAACAGCCGTGTTCACTTCCTCGGCTGCCATTGCTAAAACTGCAGGCAGACTACAATTCTAAATCAGCATCATTGTTCACAACTTCTAATGTTTCCTAATACATTCGGTAGCTGGAGCCCTACAAACTGAAATCAAGCAGAATTGCATAGGAAGACAACGGCTATGTCGTGAAATGTTTCAAGTATGGGACTGAGTGTCATGAAGCACAAATACAACAAAGACCCTGGACTTTTAAGCAACTTAGGTTTTACATCAAGCAAGAATGGGAAAGAGTTCTATTTCAACAATTAGTGTCTTCAGTGTTTAAAGGAAAATGTGATGTAATGCAGTAGTAAACACGCTCCTGGCCCATCTTTCTTGGAACATATTGCAGGCATCAAAATCCAAATAGGTCAACATGGAAAACAAATTGCAATAAAATTTGTTTGAACATTAAAATCTTTCCATTATGAATTCAATTGTCTATAGGTTGAAAACTATTGACAAATCATCATATTTTATTATTTTTCACATAACGTCCCAACTTCATTGGAATTGGGTTTGTGCTGTTTAACCTGCTATGCTTTATGCGACCAACATGCTGGGAAGTGCTTGCATTTGCTTACAAAAGGGGGCACTAAATTGCTTCTCTAGGCTTTCAGAGTGAATTAGCTGAGGAAATAACAAAACAGGATCAAATTCAGTAAAACGAAAGCAATACTTCCAGGTAATGCCTTCATGACGCATTACAGTGATTTCTTAATTTGGCAGCAATCACAAAAAATGAAGCTGCCATTTGTGCACCTCTTGGGAGTAGGGGTGTAGTGGGGGGTGGAGGGGACTCAGGGGAGTCTCAGGAGATTTGTTATGCTTTGCCAAAGAGAAAACCCACTAATTCTTTTAAATGCACATCAAAGACGGCAAACCCATTTACATGCAAAACGGAAAGAGAGGCGGCTAAAACGATGCAAATTAGAGTTACAGCTGCGTTGAAACAGATTATAGAGCGCTCAGGGTTAGAAGTCAGTTTAACAATCAAAATCAGTCGAGACTGATCAAAGCACTTGCATGCCACTTAACAAACAGCGATGTCTGCATAACTTTTTTTTTTTTTTTTTAAAGGCCCAATTTCTTCAATAAAGTGCTTGCACCATGAAAACCATCTAGAAAATACTGAAACACCTAAATCTTGTGTTCAGGTTTGAGAACATAAATTCCTATTTATATTTCCAAAGAAAACAATAAGAAAATGTTAACATTAAACTTCTGAATGAATAAAAGAAAGTGCTTCTTTGTCTTTGTAGTGGCTTATAAAAGTAAACACTTTGCTATATTGTGCACTCTAAGGTTTTGATAGTTTTTTTCTTACTCAAAGCTGGACAATTTTCTATTAGTATTGGAAAACTATTCCCTAAATCCACAAATCCATTGAACTGAGTTCAACCCTGGATGCATAGGGTTGTCCACCTTCATTAGACGTTGCACCATCAAACATTTCAATCAAAAAAGCAATTCACACTCAATGACAAAGAGTCAAGCAGAAATCAAAGCCAATTTGGAATCAGTCTTGTTCAAAGCTGTTATTTGCCTGTTGCGCTAACTGTTGTTTACCTGAATTTCCAGACAAGTGAGCTGCTTGTTTTTTTTTTTTTTTTCTACATCGTTTTCATTAAACCCACACACCTTTCTGCATGAATGACTCCTGGTAGCAGTTATTTAGAGAACGAGCTGCTCAACATTGTTTGCTTTCTGTAGTATGAATAGAATAAACAGTTATATAAGAAGAAAAGCTATAATAAACCAGTATATTTATGAAATATAGTAAAGCACAAAAATAGTTTGCACTGTGAGGAAACAAAAATGCAGCTTGAATGAAACGAGCTACATGAAAATGTGATTGAAAAACTAATTGATTTCAATAAATATGATTTAAAAATCTAATTTATATTTATTCTACAGATTTATGTACTTATCTTTCTGTTAAGTTAGGTAAGTATGGCTATGGCTGACATCAGTGGTGATTGATAGAAGGTTTGAAGGTAATAAGAAATTAATTGCTGAGCGTGATGCTTTCAATGTTGCTTTTCAGGACAGGAAATCACAGGTTAAACTTGCTCCTCCTTCTCTTGAGTGACATGTCGTGTGTGTGTGTGTGTGTGTGCTGTGTGTGATGGGAATCATGAATAATGTGTGGGTGTTTGGTGATTGATGCCTCATTGACAGCATTTCCAAATTCCCGTCGTCTGATTAGACACAGTCAGACACCAACACACATCACTGGGTTTCTGCCTTTATGAGGACCTATATAATTGCAAGCAATTTGTTACTTGCACTTATATAAGACCTGAATATTCAAATTTAACTGAAAAACTGAAATTAGTATTTCACCAGATCTGAGCAAAGAAATGTCCAAAAGATTCAAGTATTCTAAAAGCTTTCATGGTCTAAAACCCAAATTGGTTCTCAGGAAGGTAGAAAAAACACTTACTGATTTAACAGTTGGTCTGTGGGGGTCCTGCAGTTGATTAGACTGACAGCCTGTGTTGATTGCTTCTCACTTGATGATTACCCCCCTCAGTCAGCTTCCACAAACACAGACAGAAACAAACCGGAGAATGATTTTTGCAACAGTTTGCATTCAACAGAGTTGAACTGTACACACCTATTGGTACCACTGGGAAAAATGTATGAAAATTCTTAAAATAAAACAAGCAGCATAATCTCACCCTGTATCATCATATCTACCAGGATGTTAATTCACTAGATTAATTCCTAGTTAAAATAACATTTTAGCTTTTCCATGAGTTATGTGAACATAATTTTCTTTTGGGATAAAGTATTTTTGAATTTGAAATTCTCAAAGCATCATGGTGAATACAAACTAACACAGGTGACTTGCATATGGGTGCAGTCTCTGGGGGGTTGCACAGGGAGCTCTCCCTGACAAAACAGGATCAAATTCAGTAAAACCCCCCTGGAGACACCCAATAGGTAACCACTCATCAGAACCCTTTGGGTTTCCAGACAGGGTCACCAAAGCAGACATCTGTGTGACTCAGTTCAAGGTATGTAATGTTGCTCATCAACAGGAACTCATTCCAGCCTTACTCCTAAAGTCAAGGAGGGAGGCTTACCAGAACCAACAATAATCAGGCCAATCAACCAAGTGCCCAACCCCCAGTCATCCACTCACCAACCAGCCACCCCCCACGCACCACCCTATCAAAGGTTTTTGCCCCCCTACATCAGTTTGTTAGGGATTGAGATCGTCACAAGCAGAAGCAAACCAGAAGCAGTAATCAGGAGTGGACCGTCTCGTGATCAACCCAATCACCTCTTGAGTGATCCATCTTATTAGGAGGTCTAACTCGTTAACACAGGCAAGTCGTAGGTTCTCCACTTCAATAAGTTAAGCTGTCTCTTACGGATAGATCCAGGGAAATTATGGGGCTTAGCTGTGGGATCAGACCTGTCTTCTGTCTCAGCCACATTAAGAGGGGTGGGCTTGGTGGTCACTTCGATGGTGCCTGATGAAGCTACTGTTTGCTCTGGCTGCTCTGGTGCTAAAGTAAAATCCTAAGGAAAAGGAGCAGCTTCAGGTTTGGGCTCATCCTCAGTATCAGCCTGTAGACCCCTGGAGGGTCAGGATCCCTTTGTCTGAGCTTCCAGAGCAGGAAGATGCAGCAGGTAAAGACTGATTTCCAACGTTCAACTCTTTTCATGGTTCTGAGTGCAAGAGGGCGCACACAATTCCCTTTACTCAGGATGAGAGGCCAGGCACCAGATGGAAATTACTATGACAGTGTCAGCAAACCAGACACATCTCTAGAAAATAACTATTTGCTCCCATTCAAAAGTGATACAAGTACATTTTATGAATAAACAAACTGCAATCTTAAAGCACATGTCAAACCAAAACTATCACACTGTTTCAGTGTGATAGTTCTGTTGATTTTCCGAGAACTTTTCCTAAAGTCAATACAGTAGTGTAATACTATTGTTTATTAGTATTTTATCATAATTTTTCAATTCCTTACGCTATACTCCTGCCACTTCGACATGGCAGACTAGTGATATAAAAATGACATTTGTGACATGGTACAAACAGATGCTGTGCTGTGCACCCTATAAAAGAAATACTAAATATTTTAGAGGCAAACTTGTTGTGCCAGGTTATAAGGCGCAACCAACTTGTCAGCAGCTCCAGATGGCCAAATAAAACTGTTTTGTAGCTGCTTTGTTTGGGAGCTGATATGTTTATTCTCTGTGAATACACCAGCATTATTGATCAGGTGTCAGTTTTGAGGCAACTTTTACTTTTTGTGTATTCATGCATGACAACATATACTGAACAAACCTCAGTTTTTAAAAAGGTTATTGTCTGTGTGGAAAAATGTCCTCAAGATCAGCGTAGCGTTACCCTCTGACATTCATATGAACACTGACATCACTTCTAATCTAAAATCTACATCAACCACTAAAGCATAACACTATTATCCATGGATTATGGCATAATGCAGCAGAAATCTTTGACTGTTCAAAAAACACATAATTTTTTGATTGCTGTCTGACATTAGGTCAGACTGATTATTCCCTGTTTTGGGGGTCAGCATCATTTGGGGAAATAGAACATAGTTTTCAATAGATTTCTATATTTTTGTTGCAAATCTGAATTTTTTTCAGTTATTGTCACTGTAATTTCTGTCAGCCAACGTTGATAAGCAGTTCCAGCTGCAGTTTGGCATTTTTGCCCATTTCTCATTACAAAACAGCTATTCTAATGTATGAACATACTTTGACTGAAAATATTCTATTGTAGCAGTGTTTATATTTTTAAAGTAGTTGTCCATTTGGAAGGTCAATCCACCTGTAGCTGCGTTTCCATTACAAATGTATGCAAATTTTTGTCCATGTTACCTAATGTTTAAGAAAACACAATTTCACATTTGTGGAGTGCCCATTAAATAAAAAACTAAATCCAAACCACACATGAATAAGATTGGTCGCACATTATTGTTAAAAATCATGGCAACAGTTGTAAACACTCACATAATCTATTCATATTTCAGCCATGATGCTAGTGCTCATGATACATCAGCCAATCAAAGGAGATGTCTGTGTTTTAAACAGGTGTTGGAGTGACAACCCCCTCCTACCTGAGAGTGACTACATATGCAGCATTTTGGAGAAATTGTGGTCAACAGTTTTACAGAAGAGCTGGGATTCAACATGTTGAAATCACAACTTTTATGAACTCTGTGATGCTATGAGAGCTGTGGTGATAAAAAAAAAAAAAAAACATCCTCCTACAACTTCCTGTCGTCTTCTTGTTCTTTGGAGTTTCCACCAGTAATAATATCCAGCTGTTGATCATGTGACTTATATGACGTGAAAAAACCGTTTCCATTGAAGGTTTACGAAACATTTCTATTCCAATATGGCCTAAAAAACTCCTCATTCATCGACAAGTCATTTACTTGCATTATGTTCCAATATAAGATAAAAAGAAAAAAACATCACCTAATAAGTCATTTTACTTTTTCTTCATCTGCGCTACTTTATATTGCTTTATCACGTGGAGTCCTTATGAAATCAGTTTCCTCTGACAAATCTTCAAGTTATGCAGCACTTTCATACCCGTCATTATCTTACATCATTACCAAGTTTCACAGCCTTAGTCCGAGATAACTGCTCATGGATGAAAAGTAGCAACTTGTTTCCAGACGTCACCTGCCATCTGTAAAAGATTTGCCAGCTGAATGACGGCGGAGGGTCCTGCTTGCTGAGATGTGCTCTCTGACTCTGTGCTGTAGTGTTTATATTTAATCAAAGCGCGTTAAAAAAGTTCTTTCCACCGCATTTTATCATTCATTGTCTTTAATCAGCGCCGTTTCTCTCCTTTCAGTGTTCGCCCAGGCTGTCTGAACGAGCCTATTGTTATTCAGCCAAAACAGCACAACTAAAATGAGAGCAAAATTCCAATTAAAATGGTATCATTTAATGGGGTTGGGGGCTGTCAGTTCTGTCAGCGCAGCTAATTTTACTAAAATGAAATGTTTATCACCTAAATGATTAACAAATGAATTACTTTAGGTGAATTAACCGGTTGATTTATGGAAAAAAAATAAATAACCTGGGCCTCTTCATGCTCATTTGCTGTCTTTCAAGGATATCAATCAAAGTAAAATAAACAGCGCCGTTTGTAGGAGTTTAGGTGGATCAGAGTTTGCTTTTTTAGTCCGCATTAGAATTCAAATTTGCATTCTCACTCCCCAGACGAATCAGACTTCCCAGACAAACGAATTAAGCAGAGCTGGTATGACAGGCTTAGTCTCCACATTTGAGTAATCTGGATTACCTTGTCAAGACCTCGTCTTTGCCAAAAGAAATGAAAATCATCTTCGTGTAGCTCACCTTCATCGTCATCATCCTGTCTTGTACATTACCTGTTCATCCTCCCATGACTCCGCCTCCTGCCAGCCGCAAAATATTCTGTACAGCCAAGAAACCTCTGCCGCCGTTTCTCCTGCCAAATCAACACACAAGGATGAACACTCTCCTTTCACTCCTTCCTGATGTCTTCATCTACCTTTTATAGCATTCTCATTCCAGATTCCATCTTCCGATCAACTCGAACTCACCTGTCAGATCTCCAGTTTTTTTTGATTGCTGCCCTCCAGTTCCTCTTGCACCATTCAGAGATTAATGATAATAAACACTCTGTGCATGTGGGTCAGAAGACTAAACACCACCATGTAGGCCTGTCACGATAACAGATTTTGCTGGGCGATAAATTGTCTCAAAAAATTATTGCGATAAATGATAATATTGTTTGAAGACCTTTTTACATTGATTTAATGGAAATTATGTAATAATAGGTGCGATTTCCTACCAAAGAAATCGCACTTTACTTTGAAAAGACACTTACCACTGGGACTAATACACAAAATAAATAAAACAACCAAAACCAAAAATAAAATAGATTCTTAGTCTCCATTAACAATAAATGTACTTGAATAAAAACTAAACAGCATAAAGCCAAAGTGGAAATAAATACTGCATTCAACAAAAAGAGTGCAGATTATGAAGTCTGTATAGTATATTGCCCTTCAGTAATCATTAGATTTAAATAGAGAAGACATCCCACTGCCTGATGCAATAGTTCAAACTGCAGGATTTTTTACCCCGAACGACAATCTTAGAACGTTCTTCGTTCTGAGATTGTCACTAGTGTTGTGTGTTACGGTAGATCGTTGTGCCGCTCCGATCTAAATCAAGAATTTATCCAGACTGGGAGAGCGACGCAGCCTGTTGAATGTGACCGGTAGCCAATCAGAAAGCGCGGATTCTCCTCCTGCTTTCTGAGGGGAAACACGGAGGGAATCCCGAACAGCTGACACGCGCAACCCGAAGTCCCGCAGACATCGGAAACAACATGAATATTTATTCAACAGTTCGTGCAAAGAAAATATAAATAACTAGGGGAGGAGTTGGAGCGAAATTTCTACCAGAAAACCCGGTAACTTTTCAGCTGTTCTCCGTTAACGTGACCTAAATAGTTATAATGATTTTCATTCAGTCAGACTGACACTAGCAACATGCATTGCAGGTAGATTGTAGTAAGGAATTGATTAATGCCTGGTTTCAAAGTTAGTGAACTGGACTTATTATTTTGTGTCCATTGTTGGACACAACGCGGTTTGATCGAACCGTTATAGCAAGGATTTCTGTCGGCTAATGTGTCTCTCAGGTTTTGATAATGGGCCGACAATCCGCGACATAAGATCGCGCAGCGCGCGCTGGGCATTATACTAAGGAAGTAAGGAAGGGAGGAAGTGGAGAGCATCGGAGTTGAGCCTTTTTTCATTCAGTGTCATCAACAGTCAGAGAAAAAAGAAGGAAGAAACGATATAGTTGATAATTACAGTGAGGTCGATAGTTTTAATTTATCGTTCGATTAATTGACTTATCGTTTATCGCGACAGGCCTACCACCATGACAAAAATACATTGTCATCGAGACTAATGTGACAACATTGAAAGGGAAATAAACTCCAGGTGATTGACACAGATTTAATAACTTCCTATTTGCTAATTTTAAATCGATTCTGCTGAAGAAATGGGAATGAAAAGATTCACAATCTTTGTAACATGTAAGAAGTCTTACATTTTGTAGACTTCTTATAGTGATGATCCACCATATTCCATAAAGCTTCGAGTTTGACCTGTCGGTTGAAGTCAAAAAACCTCCAGCTTGAGAAATTAGCTAATTAGCTGTTATTTTGGTCAGTAAACAGATGTTCTGTGGTTGATTGTGGATCCAAATGAAAAATAGCAAAGGCATAGAGATGATACTGAAAATGTTTAATGAAAAATGGAGGAAGTTAAAATAATCCACAAGCCAAGGGTGAAGATAAATTATAAATCCAAGAAATAAGTACACAGAGACACGAGGGGTAAGAGAGCTGAACGGAAAGTAAAGAAGCAGCCAGCGAGGAGTGACTGAAAGAGAGGTGCTTAAGTACTGGGAGGCAGATTGCTGAAACAAGACCTAGGCTGATGAGCTAATGTAAATGCCCTGAAAAAGGGGGATATTTTAATAAAGAGCCGGACACGGTGCTTCTGCTCCAGCGATTATTATTATCAGAGCTTAGCTTCCAACATACAGTGGCATCAACGTTGAGACAGCAGTATCTTAGCAACGGTATCTTAGCAACGGAGCTAACAGCGGGATTTCGCTAACAATGGAGCTAAACAGAATTTCTTAACATTAGAAGCATCGAAAATAACTTACAGCTTTCTGAAAGTAAATAAACTTATTTACAATCTGCAGGTGTGTATTTATGTATATACTCATACCTGAAAAAGGGGGATATTTTAATAAAGAGCCGGACACGGTGCTTCTGCTCCAGCGATTATTATTATCAGAGGAGGAAGTTCCGGTGCTCTTCACTATAACTAGCGCAAGCGCTAGGCTCCCCCTACCGGTGGCATCTGGCCACTGCTTTAACCAAATCAGCCTAGTCAGGCTAAGATAACAAAATTTCAATCCATCACACTAGCAGGTGTGAGTGGAGGGAGCAGGAGGCAGACGGGGGAGAGGATGAGAGAGAGAGAAATAGAGAGACGGAGAGAGTGGCACAGAGGGCAAGTCAGATTTAGTTCAGCTCCCTGTGTACTTTAACACTAAAGAAAAAAAAGTAGATTAACTTTTATCACGGAGAATAACTATAACCAATAAATAAATATTCAAAAATTCTGAGAACTGAACTAAAGTGAAACAGAAACAAGACAAATAATGATGAAACTACAATTAAATCAAACAACAAAGCAACCTAACAATGCGGGATCTTGACAGTGGGATCTGTGATATGGAAGGATTCACCCCAACAGTTCAATGACTCATTTACGCTAGCATTTACTTTTGTCCAAACCTAACTTCTATTTGTCATAAGCATTGTTCATGAATAGACTTATCATGCTAATTAGCCTGAGAACCTCAGTGTAGCAAACTGTCAAGGAAAAAGAAAGAAAAAAAACCGTTCCATCGTTTCCAAAGAGGAAAATACTCAGCTCTTTGCTAGGTTAATTATATTCTCTCTGTGACATGTAATTACTGTTACCTTTGTTCTGAAAACCTCAATGGTGAACATGTCAGCAGAGTAGTCTAATATGTGATTATCTACCCTGAGGCCCTTTTCACAAGGTGAGATAAAGGGAGTTCACCTTTGAATGTGCTGAACACCAGCGGAGATAAGAAAACCAAGTTGGATTCTCATTCACAATTTCGTTTCCAGACTTTCCCCCGAATTCTCAAAGTTATGGCAAAAATATTTTTGTAGTGGCACACATTTATTTTTAAATGTGGACTGGTCACTCTGATATCAGCTTTGTTGTGCTGCTGCCTTATGTTTAGCATTGAGTTGCTGTTTCAGACTTGAATAGCTTTGCTGATTTGCTAACTCATTTTGACACTATAGTCTTTTCCAGCGTGCCATCAGATCATTTATTGAGGCAAAAATTAACCCCAAGCGGGTGCAGGCAAGTGGCTTTGTCATCCATCACCATTAGAGTTCATCGCTTATGAGTCTGATTTATGGTCGGCACCCGACACTATGGGTACCGATGCCAGACAGGGCCGAGCACCAACGGTGCTCATACACATGGTTTCATGTTATGCGTTTTAATAACCTGGTA
Organism: Poeciliopsis gracilis; assembly: GCA_911649635.1. NCBI lineage: Eukaryota > Metazoa > Chordata > Actinopteri > Cyprinodontiformes > Poeciliidae > Poeciliopsis > Poeciliopsis gracilis. The sequence continues at coordinate 648,390 of CAJVRI010000452.1, read as the reverse complement.
TCAACATGCATGGCGCCTCAACATACATCCAGGATGCAGAAAAATAACTAATCATTGGTATGCAAAGCACTGCTCCAACGGAGGTACTAGTTGCCATTATTTGACAACAATCCATCAGGAGGGGGACAGAGAGAGAGAGAAGCATTGGCCAAGGGATCCGAGGACGGGAGTCAAATCCTGAGGTACTGCATTCCACAGCCACTACATGGTCTGTGAGGGATTTACCCCTCCCGAACAGGTGACATGTTTGTACTTCTGTATTCCAATTTATTTATTAAGTGTATTTTGTTTGGAGGAAGCAACTTGCTTTATTTGGTGTTTTGCTTTAATCATTTTTCTTGTCTTTGAGGTCACCTGGTCAGGTGTTGCCATGGAAGCGCGCCCATGAGCAGTGCTGACAAGGACCTGGTGTTGTCAATCAACCTCAGAATCTAGTGTTTGAGAGGGAAGGGAGATGTTTTTGGATTTAATTTGGGGCCCAGATTGTTTTGTTTTAGTTTTGAAGTTGTTAGTTGAAATGTAAATTTTCTTTTAGGAATATAGTTTAGTACAAATGTTTTTTCTACTGGTAAATGTTGTCTCCACCCCTTAATTAGTTTAGGAGAAGCCAATGCTTTAAAAGGCAGGTGTTTTAGATCAGAGGGAGATTCTCCCTTTTGCGTGAACATGGCATGTTGTAACCTGAAAGAAACTGTTTGAAAAGAAGATAAAACAAATGAGAGCTCTACAATTTCTGGACTCGGTTTGATCTTTTCAACTGCAAACCTACATGGTCCCACGCTAACCACAGCACCAATGCACCACACTATGTCCCTATTCCAGTATGATTTGCTGGAGTTTACAAAACCCCTTTGGAAAATTATTTACATTTTTTTACAATTTGAACTCACCTAGTTCATCATCTTTCATTTTCTTGGAAAAATCTATTTTTTTGTCACGTCACTGCCACTATTCGACAACCGTCTTAAAAAGTCATTGCAGGGTAAAAAAAATCAAGTAGGTGCTGCTGTTTTCCTTACTCTACCCATTACACTTCAGTTTCTTTAGGATTTTAATTTTGAGAGCCCATTTTTTTTGTTCAGAGGCAGCTGGAGCGAGAGGAAAGTTTGAGCTCTCGTCCTCAAAGTTCAATTCTGTTTCTGTCCTGGCAGGAACTACTAATGGATTAGTTCAATATGCTGATTTGTGCAGAAATCCACTGTGTTTTAGTGGGAGTAGTGGGAAATAAAAAGCCATCCCCTTCACTCCTCTTTTTCATGAGAAAAAGAAGAGTTTTTATCGAGTATGGATAAAACGCATCTTTGCGATTCAGCATTGTAGCTGATGGAAAGATCCTGATATAGCGGCGGTAAGAGGCAACACTTTTCTACTTTGTTCCATTATGGTAGAAACACACATCTCCGTTAAATAATGCATAGCTGTCACCTCCCTTATTCCTAAGGATGGGGCAAAATGACAAATGTCTGCGTGAAAAGATTTATGCCTGCGCTTCGTGGAGAAACTGCTGACACTGCGGTTTGGCAGATGCCCTGAAAGTGGATCTTTTTTTAACCCTCATGTGAGCTTAACATTCTGTTTACTCCCCTTGTCCTACAGGTCAAAAATGACTCACCCTAACAAAAGCCCCAAAATAAAGCAGCTTACTTGAATTTGACATCCAAAATCTGTTTTGCTTCTGTTTCAACATCTTGTGTAGGACAGTATGTGTGTGTGTGTGTGTATTAGACAAAGTTTCTGTGTGACCTCCAAACTTTTTTCTGGTGTTTAAATGGTTTTATAATTCCCAGGTCAGAAGTAACCCATAAGACAATCCTTGTACCCTAGTGGTGTAAAGCCCAAATGGAAAAAAAAAAAGTATCACTTTTTCTAATGATGGGGTCGATTTAGGAAAAGTCATAAAATTTCAAGTCTGGAAAACGACAGTTTAAAGTATTTTTTGTACAGCTAAACATGGTAATGGGTCACTTTAAAATGTTTCTTTTTTTACGCAATGTGTTCAACATAAATCCATGGGGAGATGAAGGCACATTTTTACAAGAAACAATCTTTTTTAAATCTGTTATAAACTTAAAAAAAAAAACACTTTAGGAAGCAGTCATTCTGCAGTGCGCACAAACTTTGAGATAAAAACTGATTCTGATGTTACAGCCATTTAGACTTTACCACCTATATGAAAACTTAATATTCATATTATGGCTGCAGGAAAATATTTAATATAATATTTTTGTAAAAAAAACAAAAAACATACATATAAGACTTAATGCAAATTTTGAAGAAAGTTGTCTTTCTGTGAACAAAATCTTCCTGACTGTGGAGAGAGAGAGAAAGTGGCACTGGGGGGGGAGGGAGAGTTTACAGGGGAACAGGACTTACTTCTAACTACAGAAGAATTAGACCTTTTTGGCTGAGAGACTCATGAACATTACATATTTTAAAATGTAATTTTGTGAGAGCCAGACATGTTTGAAACCAAGTACAAGTAAACCTGTGCTTTTTATATAAGACCAAAACTTTTAAAGTACAATAAGTCTCTGAACTCTTTAACAATGTTGTTCTGCTGATGCTAACCAACGATAAATAAATTTCTTATCATTCATGCAATTTCTGCTGCTGCATGGTTTTGCTGGTGTCTGCTGGATGTGTGGTGAGGTTAAGCTTCATGTATATGCTGAATGTGATCGTAGTTTGGTCTGAATGTTCTCCAGATGTGAGAGACTGCTCACATGCAGAAAGACTGCTCACCTGCACATACGGAGCTGAACATTGTCAGTACAGCGATACTCATGCGGTGCAGTGTGGGGTTTGCGACGGGAAGTTTTGACAATCAGCTGGTGGGCTGATTTGCTCATCAACTCTGCTTGCTGTCATGCAAGTCTTTCTGAATCATCATTCAGAATTTATTTTTGACATTTTCATTGACACAGTTTTGTCAGACACACTGCAGATCCTGCTTTCTTCACAAAGAGAAATTCTTCTGTCCATTCCTCCTGAAAATGACAGTAGTCCTCATCATTTTTCCTTCAAGTCATCTTCAGTAAAAGGGTTTCTGCAGTTAGGGAAGTTTACTTCCTGACCTCTCAACGACACATGTATGTTATCCAATAAAATTCGTGTATGCTGTTGTTCCGGAGGACAGTCGTTCATGGCTTCAACCACCTGCATTCATGGACATGTGCAATAGGACATGAATGAATTGAAATACATCAGAATGTTTTGTATTTTTGACTGTTTTTTTCTTTTACCAAATATGCATCTAAAGATGCATCCATCAAAAGAGCCAATCTGGTTTGCCAGCCACAGTTTCCTGATCCCTGAACTAGACTAAAGAAACATAATTAAGCTAGAGTGACTTTTGAAATAAACATAACTAGAAACACTAAGAACTGAACTAAAGGAAAACAGGAACCAGACAAATCTAACCAAAATAGAAAAGTAAAAAAATAAATATAATGAAAGTAGCATGAAATCAAATTACCTAAACAACCTGGGATTCCAAAAGTTTCAACAGTATGCTAAATATGATGCTAAATAAAATCTCTGCATATTTTTTTTGGTTTTGTCACAAATGTTATTCTATACTTAAAAAGGATCTAAAACCTAAAGCATTAGCTATGTCCTGTCCCTTGAGTATTAAATGTATTTAGTCCGATGTGAGTAATGATAATAACTTTCTATCCTGTCGTATCTCAGTATCTGATATAAATAATGTCCTTTAGAGCGACAGATTGCTGCTACTGTATTTGGTTACTAATTTAGAAGAGGTTTGACATTTTAAATTCATTTATTTTTTCCTCTCTTTGGAGTTGTTGATACTAAATATGGGACCCGCATGACTATTATGGCGCATCTGGGTGATGACTAAGGTGACTTTGCTGCAAGTCCAGTCACAGCACCAGCTCAGAAAATCCTGATTCCAGGATCTTTAGGGAGTTTAGGTTGGATGTCAGAGTTCTTGTTTCTACAATGGAGTGCTTTACTATCCAGTTTGGATGACCTTTGATTGCCTCTGTTTTCCCAAAACCAGCTTAATAAATTAAGGCAACCTATGCAGCTCTACACTATGTAGAAATTAGTCATATAGAAAGCTCTCTGTTCTTGTGACGGTGAAAGAAATCAGCTTTTCTTTTTTAACAGAACACATTTTAATCTGGAACTCTGATGTTCTTCAACAGAACATCAGAGTCTGTTCTAAAGCTGCTACAATCTGTCTGCATAATCAGAGTCATTCACCAAGTAATCCATCAGCATAAGCAATTTCAGTTGACACATTTTTTATGATTTTATCTTTACTATCTCATAACAATCTCCGAGTGGCAGTGTGTGGCATGGTCCCCTCTCTGCACTTTGCAAAAGTAGGAGTGTGGATTTAAGTCAGTTGAATTCTGCTCCAGTTTCAAAGCAGACATGGTGGATGGAAATTTGTTTTCAGTGTCTCTATTCTTCTTCCATAGTTAAGTTTCATAATTGGTGGTGGGGGAAAAAAGGGTAAGAGAAGATTTGCATCTATTTTTAATCAGAGTGACACTTGGAAAAACTTCCGGTAAGTGGTAAGAGGAAAGGCACAAAAGTAGAAAGGACAGACATTCATTTTTAATCTGGTGTGGTTAGAGGAAGGGGACGGCCACACTAACAGACATCTCAGGGGATCATCAGAAAATCAAGATGGGGGACAATTTCATAGAGGAGGAAAGAGTGAAACAGTGAAGCATGCATCAATATTTTATCAGAAAGCAGTGACTGAAGTGTCCACTAACAGGTGGGTAACAGTATAGATGCATTCGCTGTCCTTATGACTGAAGGACAGCGAAACAGTGAGTGAGTCTGAGGAAGAACTAGATCTAAAAGCTGATAACTGCCTCCATGAATACAGACACGTCTTCAGAGAGACGGGCGTTACAGTCCGGGCTTTTACTTTGTTTTCAGTTTAAGATGCCATTTATTACACTCCTTTATATTGTCTGTCCTTTCCATAAATACAAGGAATGTAATTTTAGCATTAATGTAATGTTTTTGAATTATCAGTGTAAAATGGGAGACATGTAAAGTCTCCCATTTTGCAGTTCTTTAAATGCAGTTTGGGTGCAGTGGGACTCATGACAAGAGTTTTACTTCTGACACATAAAAGCTGCACACATCAAAACAAATGCTGAGAAAAACAGCGACATGAAAACTGCACACCTTGGGTTTCTGTCCAAAGATGAAGAGTCACAAATATTTCTCATCTCTGTATATGTTTGAACTTCTTTGTGTCATTTTACTCTAATAAAATCTGTAAATGGGGAAAAAAATTACTCTGCAGTACAAGTTGAATCTTGGGAACACATTTGCTAGATCTGTAAACGTTAATGTGTTAACACATGCCATTAAATCTGAAAATTGTAATGTTTTAATATTGCGTAAAGTAGATACATTTTATTACTTATTTTGACCTAAAAGCCTCCCTCCTGGAGAGGTTTCACGTGGATGAATTACACTGGTATCTCGTCTGGAGGAGGACTAGCAACCATCACCTCATTGAACAAGTTCACAGGAAACGAATGGAGACGGACATTTCTAAATTAACTTTTAAAAGGAAATGCCTTCCTTTAAATCGTCATGAATATGAAAACATAGAAAATAAGAGTCTTCAGACATTTTTGGTTTCACACAATAAAACGTTATCTTAAACATTTTTTGAAAACATGCACACATTGCTGGTTTCTGATATGGGCAGAAATTTGCCCTTTATGCAGATTTTTTATTTAACCTCAAGTTATTTTTCTTTTTAAATAAAGTAAACATAGCCTTCTTTTAGTGAATTAGGAATTACTTCAATAATTGATCAATCACAATTAACTGTTTTAGCCCTAAACAAGTCTCTCACGAGTTTCAGCCGAGCAATGCCACAAAACTAAATAAATAAATAAATCATTTTCACAGTCTGGGGCTCACAGGACGTTAGGTGATCTCACTATGCTGACCTTTAAATAAGTTTACAGTCTTTAACAGAGCTCATACAGCAAATATCTACATATCAACAGAGCTTTGCTAAACAGACAAACTCATCTTGTATATTAAAGGTATTTTTCAGCTAACAGATACAGAGACATGATTGTCTGTAGGCACTTCTTTGCACATGAATTGTGCACCTTCTGTGTTTTGTGCTGTTTTCACTTTAATTTTAAACACACTTATTGGTCACAATACCCCCTTTACCCCCCAACCACCTAACCCACTCATTGCTCTGTGGATCGAGTTCTGTGTAATCATGACCAAGCTCCGTCTTTGTCCTTTAATGTAAGTTCTAAAAAGAGGAGAGCTGGTGTGTGTTTTAGTTTGACAGGTTCAAAGAGAAGCAGACTTATCATCTGGATGTATCTGGTTGTGCAGGGTGTGTGTGTGTTTTCTTCCGCATTTCATGGTATAAGTGTTTCTACCTTATTTTTGTCCTGATGGGGCAATGAGCTACAGGGACGAGATGAGTGTTATTTTTCTGACTCCAGCTGATATTTATGTGTGTGTGTTCTCTGTGGCCCTTACGCTAAAATGATCACAATGGTGCAGTGGTGCACTCTGTTCAGCGCGAGTGCTGACAACATAATTGGTTGGTCTGGCACTTCAATTCACCACTGCTAGATTGCTGTGGGCTCCATTCTCTGCTCTGTTAGCCACTATGGCTAATAATCTGACAAAGATGGAGGCCATCCAGCCTGCACACACAACAACATTGGTGTTTATGTTTGGATGTTCAGATAGTATCTAAATCATTGATTATTTTAACATTCCTAATTTTGCATTCAGTCCAGACAGATAATTTATTGAAACATACCTGAGCAACTGAATTACTGTGGTATTATTGTCCTCTTTTAATCAAAGGTCTTCCACCAAAATCATCACCGCAGGCCACTAATACTAACAGACTAACTTGTCCGACTCCAACTACACGAAAAAAAAAAAAAAGCAGAAAGGCAAAAGCAATAATAATAATGTTAACTTGAGAAATACTTCTCTTACTTATCAATTTCCAATAAGCAATTAAGTAATTGATCACAAGATAAAATTAAATCTGTATTTTTTATTTTTTATTTTTGGAAGGGAAAATTTATTTACAGAGTTGTGGGTAAGTTTTTATTTCAATTGTATGTGTTGTTTTTGGCTGTTGTGTTTTATTTCAGATATTTGAAATAACTTCCAGTTCCTGGGTTTAAAGGCCAATATTGTGTATTTTCCAGGCACAGTCAAGTAACTCTGCCATCTGTTGTTATAAAAATGCTGTATATATCAAACATAACTTGAAAAGAAATTTCCTTTTGGAACATAATGCCTTGAAATTGGTCCTCTGGAGTTTTAAAAACTCCTGCTGTTTCTGAAACTCTGCCTTCAGGAAGTCATCACTGTATCACTCTTTTATTAGCCCTTTAACAATGTTCTGAAAAGCGTTGCAGTGGGAAGTAGCTTGTGTAATGAACTCAGCAGTTCCACCAGGTGTTTGCTAATTGTTACTGTCTAGTCTGAAGGAGCTGCATGAAGGAGTTAGGGTGTGAAACAGAAGCTTGGAAGCTGCAGCTCTGAAGAGGAGCTTCGTCCTCGAAGGCGGCGCTTGCCCAGCATTTTGCACAGCTGAATGGTTGCCATGGAGATCAAAGGATTTCTCAAAAATACATTAAAGAGTTAAAGCAACACTCCAGGTATGTTTTTGATAAAGAAATAACATTATAACATGATGTAAAGGTCAAAAAAGTCGATGTGACATAATACTGCCTGTTTAATAAACTTTACAGTGTTCTATACAAAAATTTGTCTTTGAGAGGGAAAACGACAATCTTTTCATTTATCTCAATAATTTCTGTGACAATTTATTGTTCAGCAAAATTGTTATTGTGATAGGCCTTTTCTATGCCAGTCCATTGGCTGAGAGGCAGGGTACAGCATGAGCCGGTCGCCTGTCAAGGGCAAAAGAGACACAGCAAAATCAGCCATAGAGACTCATACATTTAGAATAACCAAATGATAACATTTTTTGGAAAGCTGTAGTACCCAGAAAGAACACCATGCATGCATGGGTAGAGTATGTGTTCATGCAAACCACACCAAGAAAAGCCCAAACAAGGGTTTCAGGTCAGGACCTATAAATAATCTCAAGCTTTGCTTACAGAAACACAGGCTTACCCTTCAGTCTTTCTTTGTCCTGTAAGCCCATTTTCTATAAGATGTTGTTGGTTTCGTAGAGCTTATTATTGTCTGATAATGAGGCACTGTGTTTTTAATGAGCATGAATCATACAGTGAAATTAATTGTGCTCAGCTTGAGTCCTAAATTAGTAAAATTTTATGACTCCTGCTATGGATCTTGGAATTATATTTTAATACATCTCCTCCCAGGGAGACATGGGGCTGACTAAGCCTCTTTATGGCAAATTAAAGTAAAAAAACACAAGAAACCACATGTCATTTTTGTGGTCTGCACAGTGGCTACCTCTCTACCTCTCTGCAGTGATTACATGCTGCTCTACACATGCCAGACTGCTGGTGCATGACCAATTGTAAATGTGAGTTTTGAATGGGGTTTAAATGAAATGGGGTTCAGAGTGAAGACAAAACGGATTGTATTTTTGGCACAGTCCACCTGCTCCATTACCACAACCAATGCTTCAATACATTCTGGTTTCGGCTTGCTCATATTTTAACCTGATAAAATAGCCTGGAGGTGTATGTAATGCTTTTATCCTTCAAGTCTTTTCTAGCTGTACATGGGCTGGTTTTATGACAAGGAAGAAGAAGAAGAAGAAAAAGAAGAAGAAGAAAAAGGTTAACTGTTGACATCTTCTCACAATGGAAAAATTGTCTATGGAGAAAATAGAAGAAAAATCAACAAGTTTTGGCAACTGATAGAGTTCAACTGTTAAGTATTTTCACACCATTTGTCTTGTTAGGAAAGTCTGGTTTCTTTGGGGAAGTTTGAATTGAAAATCAAATTCTGGTGCATACCAATAATGTAAACTCTGGTCCGCCTACAAAGCTAGGGGTTGGCTCATTTGAAATGAACTCTAGAATGCATATGTGAACGCCAAACAGACCAGAGGCCGATCAAAAAGCAGGAAGTGGACTATAGTGCAAGGCACTGTTTTTCAAAGTGAGGGTCATCAGGGGGTAATAGATTGGGACTCAGATTGTTGGTGAGAAGATAAGAAAAAAAAATGCAAAAGTAAAAAGTTTGCTATTTTTTCTCCTATTTTTTAAATATGTCAACATCAAAAATCTTTTTCAATCAATATAGCATAAGTTCAATTTTTTTGAATGCTATTTTCTACAATCATCTTTCAGCCCATCAAATTCATCAAGCTGCTTTGCTCCTCAAGCTAGCATAGCTAGCAAGTGTTAGGTTTTTAGATAAATACAAATATAAATATTCAAGATTAAGAGACTATTAGAGTTGAGAATCCTTTGTTTGCCCTGGGATCTGTGTTTCTATTATCTGTGAAGGAAGCAATGAGTTGTCACATTGGAGACTGATAGTCAGGGAAGAATGGGTGGTTTGGATACAACCCAGAGTCTCGGGAACTGAACTTTACGACCCCAGAGAATCCCGGGAACGGAGCAGGATGCCTGCAGTCACAATTGCCCTGACAGGAGGACAAAAGGGCCCACAGATGCCACCCAGAGGGAAAGAGTTGACACCTAGCAGGAGAGCGGATCAAAGGCTAGATGTCCCAAGAAACTTTAGTTTTATGGTCCAGAGAGACAACAAACGACTGTAACCTGAGGAGATGCAAAGACAGTACCTTGAGAATGTGTGTTGTGTTTGCCACTCCTTCTATGAAAATGTTTGTAATTAAGCTACGCCTCAATGTAATAAAATATGCAGTTGCAGAGAAGCACGTTAGAACTGGTCCGGAGACAGAGACAACGGGATGTCTCTGGGCAGAGTTCTCCGTTCAATTGGAAGATTGCATAAGAAAATTTAACCGTCTCCCTGTGTCTTTATTAATGTCCAGCGAGAGTGTTAGGTAATAAATCCAACAGCAAGCACAAAATGGACAAGTTTGTAACACGAAAACACAGAAGGATCTGTCAACCAGCATGTGACGTCCTGGTATAGACGTCACATGCTGCAAAAAACCCTACGAACTCCGGGGAAACTGAAATCGGAGAGTATGAGGCAGTATTTATGGTAAAAGAATGCAGTGATTATTGAATAGTGAAGAAAATAAAGGCAAAAAAAGAAAAAGCTAATGATTCCTTAATCAAAATTTAAGAATCATGAAATTCTTAAATTCTGATTTAAGAATTTTAATGTTTTTGATTTAAAAATCAAAAATGCCACATTTTGTTGCATTTTTTGTGGGTCTTTGCAAAATCAGTCCCCATCCAGCAATTATTGCTGTTTGTTGGGCCATGACATGGAAGGAGAAATACCTCGTAGTCTTTTGTCAAAGACTAAAGAGAAATCCTACAAAATCTGATGCCACCCTATTGTTATTTATGTTTTGTGAAGAAGGACATTGCTGTTAATGTCTTCTTGAGAGGTTTTTATGTTGTTCTTGAAGCAGCACCACCACAGGCGAGGGGTGGGGTCGGGGCAGGTTGTTGAAGGGTTTGGTTGGTTCCACACAGTACAGTGTGAAAGAGAACCACACCAGCTGAAAACGGAACCAATACTGCAATGATCTCCAACTGAACCGAGTCTACTGGACTATGTTTCAACCCAACACCCTAGCAGGACACAATAGCAAGTGAAATTCACTGTAGTTTAGATAATGAAAAGGTGGCTCAATAACGCTAATGTTCTCTTTGAATAATATATCATTTAACACATGACATATGTTGTAGGGTTGTGTTGGTTAACGCGACTTTGCAGCATCGCATGGACATCGGGGGCAGTTCCCCTGGATTGGCAGACTGGGGTGGTGGTCCCCCTGTTTAAAAAGGGGGACCGGAGAGTGTGCTCTAATTATAGAGGGATCACACTCTTAAGCCTCCCTGGCAAGGTCTATTCGGGGGTACTGGAGAGGAGGGTCCATCGGATAGTCGAACCTCGAATTTTGAAAGAGCAGTGTGGTTTTCGTCCTGGTCGTGGAACACTGGACCAGCTCTACACCCTCAGCAGCGTCCTGGAGGGTGCATGGGAGTTTGCCCAACCAATCTACATGTGCTTTGTGGACTTGGAGAAGGCATTCGACCGTGTCCCTCGGGGTGCCCTGTGGGGGGTTGTCTGGGAGTATGGGATACCGGGCCCTTTGATACGGGCTGTCAGGTCCCTGTATGACCGGTGTCAGAGTCCAGTCCGCATTGCCGACAATAAGTCATGCTCGTTCCCAGTGAGGGTTGGACTCCGCCAGGGCTGCCCTTTGTCACCGATTCTATTCATTACCTTTATGGACAGAATTTCTAGGCGCAGCCAGGGTGTTGAGGGGATCCGTTTTGGTGGCCTTAGGATTGTATCTCTGCTTTTTGCAGACGATGTGGTCCTATTGGCTTCATCGAGACGTGATCTGCAGCTCTCACTGGAGCGGTTCGCAGCTGAGTGTGAAGCGGCCGGGATGAGGATCAGCGCCTCCAAGTCTGAGACCATGGTCTTGAGTCGGAAAAGGGTAGAGTGCCTTCTCCGGGTCAAGGGAGATGTCCTGCCTCAAGTGGAGGAGTTCAAGTATCTCGGGATCTTGTTCACGAATGAGGGAAGAAGGGAGCGTGGGATCGACAGGCGGATTGGTGCAGCGTCCGCCGTGAAGCGGGCGCTGTACCTGTCCGTCGTGGTGAAGAGGGAGCTGAGTCAAAAAGCGAAGCTCTCGATTTACCAGGTCGATCTACCGGTAGGAACCATAGATGAGGGTTCCTACCCTCATCTATGGTTAAGAGCTTTGGGTAATGACCAAAAGAACGAGATCGCGGATACAAGCGGCCAAAATGGGTTTTCTCCGTAGAGTGGCTGGGCTCTCCCTTAGAGATAGGGTGAGAAGCTCGGTCATCCGGGAGGGACTCAGAGTAGAGTCGCTGCTCCTCCACATCGAGAGGAGCCAGTTGAGGTGGCTCGGGCATCTGGTCAGGATGCCTCCTGGACGCCTCCCTGGTGAGGTGTTTCGGGCACGTCCCACCGGGAGGAGGCCCCGGGGAAGACCCAGGGCACGCTGGAGGGACTAGGTCTCTCAGCTGGCTTGTGAATGCCTCGGGATTCCCCCGGAGGAGCTGGAGGAAGTGGCTGGGGAGAGGGAAGTCTGGGCCTCCCTTCTTAAGCTGCTACCCCCGCGACCCGACCCCGGATAAGCGGCAGAAGATGAATGGATGGATGGCATATATAATCACAGATTGGTTGCCTTCTTTTCCCTATTCTTTCATTTCTTGCTTCTAAGTGTTCAGATGTCTTACTAAAATACTGAGTCATAACAGTTGAGAAGCCTGCCCTCCTCACCACTCACTGCTTCTGGTAAAAATACTGGTGTACCTGACACCACACCATGAAAACTCTCCAGCTCCCTGGTGAGGCTTTGAAGTGATAATGACCAAGTCTCACTCCTTCCAACAGTTCCTGCCACAGCTATATGGACTCTGTGGCAGGTCATTTGTTATCAAAATTTCTCTCACATCCTCTATTTCTTCCTGTTAAGTTATTTCTCTCCTTCTAGCCACACAGCTACACACAATAAGCAGATTTTAGTGCAGACCGATTTCAAACGCAGCGTTGTGGGCCAAACCATTTTCAAATACTGCCGCCATTCTATTTGTTGAGCTGCCATTGGTTCATTTGAGCGCCAACGAGGCAGAATGAAATCGGTTCACTGAAGAATCTATGTTGCTAGCAGAGGTTGTCACAAAGTGTCTGGACACAATAAAAACATTTGTATGATTTAAAAAGAGTAACTATTGTGCTTTCATTCTATGTACTTGGGCTTTTACTAATCTTTCTCACAGTCAAATCAGCATGCCTGGGTGGGTCTCATGCATGCATTCAGGCTGGTTTGGCTGGGACCCACCCATGCAAGATTATTATTGCTTTTTAAATAAAACTGCATTGAATCGTTTAGCTTTGGGGTATATAAGTGGGCAATGATGGGTAATGATAAGTGGGCATGGGTTTTATCTGGGCTAACTGCATGAGGCTCATAAGGTTAACCTAAATGGGACCCATATTGTTGGCTCATTTGGGTTAAATGTATGAGCCCCATTCAGCATTAACGTGAGCTAACTGGGCATGGGACAGAAATGGGAACACTATATGGAGCCCATGTGGTTTTAGTATATTGGGCCTAAAAGCTTTTTTGTAACTAGGATGAAGGCATTGTAGTTCATATTTTTAAATTCTTTTTTTTAATTGTTGTGTGACACTTTAAAGCGTTTTGTTCTGTCAGAGTTTATTTCAATCTGCTGCTGTTGTGTTGGTCTAGAGTAGTCATCAGTGGCCAAGCCTGAAACAAATATTGAAAGATGAAGAAATTCTTTTTGATATTTTTGCTATATTTAGCTAGCAGTTATGTGAAATGTACTTATATTTAATTGTAGCTCTAATTCTTTTATATGTACAATGTTTTAGGCTTTATTAGTAACATTTATAGTGATTTTCTAAACTACTCTTAAGATTAATACTACTGTCTTAGTCCTGTCACGTTAACAAAGAAATTAGAATAATTGCAAAACTGTTCAGTGTTTACAATATAAGGCTTCAGTGGTTAATCTATACAGCGGCTGTTTTGCCTTATTTTTTTAATCTTTTTGAAAAGTCTAAATGTTATATTAAATGCACTAATAAAATATATATTTTTGCAGACTTCAAGAGGATCGGTGTGTGAAGATCACTTTATAACGATTTGAAAAAGGTAGATTAAAATGTTAGTAAAATTAAGCACATAAGAGCGATATAATAACAAACTGATGAACAAAAAAAAAAGTCTTGTTATTGTCATTAAGGTTACCATGGCTACAGAAATTGGAGGAGTATCCTCAAATGACACAATACAACCAGCTGTGGGATTCCTCATGTCCCATGAATTGGAGGTCCAGTTCAACCTTTTTGGCCGACATTGGAAACAAGCTCTTGGACCTGCGTCTCTTTGATGTTTTGTATGGTAAATATCAGTGTTTATTGTCAGAGTAACTTTTTTTCCACTTTTCTTTCTTAAACATATGTTAATTTATTTTGGTTGTTTTATGCTGTTTGTTTGTTATTTTTAGTAATTTTTTAGGTTAAAAATTGAGTCTTCAATTTTTGGTTTTATTTGAACAGTATTCTTTCACTGTTGTTAAGAACTTAAAAATTTGAAGGTAATATTGTTTGCATTTCAAACAATACTAAAATAACCACAAAACCACGATAGAACCTTTCCTATGCTAGTAGTTGATTTATATAGATGGATATATTTTAAATTTACAGTAAGAATATAGTTTCTGTACATAATAATAATGACTCAAGAGACCTTTTGATTATGGCATATCTCTGCAAGCATTTTTGCCCCATGAAGGGGGAGATGCAAATCTCATGAATGTTACATTGGGCTAAAATGAAACACTAATACAATTTCTACCTTTGTTTGTTATTTCAGGGGACTTAAAAGAAGTGATCCATCTACAGAATCACACAAGCATACGGCAAAGACTCTCGAAGTGGTTTACTGGAGCCCGTGACAGAGGTGGAAATAGACTAGAGAGACTGCCAGTTCAAACTCAGGTGGGGAGGTCTTTCAAGATGGACAGTTTCAGTAAAGTATGAGACATTTCAAATTTAAGCATGCATGTGGCATGTAGGTTATGCTTAAAAATGTTTGACAAAAATGTATTGTGAAAGATCTATATATGTGTGTATATTCACATTGTGTGTATCAATGTGAATATACATCTACATATATAAAGTTATATAGATAGTATTTAGATTTATACATTAATATAGACCAGGTGTGTCAAACTCATTTTCGTTTTGGGCCAAATCAAGATCATGAAGGCTCTTAAAGGGCCGGTTGTGGCAGAATGTGTTGATTAAATCTGTTCACAAACAGTTAATATGTCAATGAATTCTTAAAATTACATAATATTATTGAATATCTTTTCAGTCCCTTCTGGTACTAATAATAAATACGACTGTTTATTTACTTGCTGAATAAATCATGGACTATAATCATACATCAACTAAATTCTCAAGAAACTGGAGGGATTTATTGATATAAATTGGCAGTAAACAGATAAAAACTGCATTGATATGATTGATAATATAATATTTAATCACACTTAATGTTTAGTCTAGTCTGTGGAGGGCCACATAAAAAGCTACGGCGGGCCCGATTTGGCCCCTGGGCCTTGAGTTTGACACATGTGATATAGACCTTTAGGAAAATATGTAGGTGTCTTTATTTGTGTGCATCTATAGATGTATATTTATAGATCTGTTTATACGTTTGTTAAACTAGCTTGTTATTTTCAAAGATTTCATGTGAATAATTGCAGATTTTTTTTGTTGTTGTTTAACAGCACATTTCTTTTTGTGGCACCATTCCCTGAGTATTAATGAAGTTCTAATAATTGCTGTAGTGAGGTAAAAAATAACTCCTGACAATATTTCAAATGACCAAATAAAAGCCTTGACCAAAATACAATTTTCATCTCTCTTTTTTTATTTGAACAAGTTTTAAGCTAGACTTTGGATTGTTGATCAAGATAGCATATCTATGAATTTAATGCACTTCCACTGAAAGCCCAGTCAGCACCCATTAAAATCTACTTGGGCAAACCCATGTGGGGCCACCATGGAAACCGTGGACAAACCCTTTTGGGACCCATATTGCCTACCCACTTATATCCCATATGGGGCCCACCTAGGTATGCTGGCTGGGATTATTACCTAATGTGAGTACGCTACCTACTATGAACTAATGAAATTAACAGAGCAATTATCTGCAATTTATCTATTTCTAAAGGGGCATTATTATGAGTTTTCCAGCCACATAGTATCATTTTATAGAACAATCAAGTAACCTTTAGTTCAGCAGTGATGAACTGTACATACAACTATGACTTAAAAGAAATTTAACCTCATAACTTAAAGCCATGAAATTGGGCCAGTGTCTCTTTAAGAGTCTGCCTTAAGGAAGTCAACATAGCATCACTCCTCTATTGACCCTTTAGTAATATTTCACCCATGTTTTACTAAGAAGAAATAGGTCGTAAAATGAGCTCAGCTGATGCTCAATTCCACCAGGTGTTTGCTAATTGCTGCTGGCTAGTCTGAAGGAGCTGAGTGGGAGAGGGTTGTCCTGTCAGGGGGAAGCTTGGAAACTGCAGGTCTGAGGATGAGCTTCATCTGCGAAGCTTGGGTCCCCCAAGCATTTTGCACAGCTGAATGGTTACCATGTGGATTGAAGGAGTTTTCAAACACGCATGAAAGACAACACAAATCAAGGCATGTTTTTTTTTTTTTATAAGGGAATAACAATGTAACATGATGTAAAGGTCAAAAAAGTAAATTTTACTTAATACTGCCCCCTTAACCTTGAAGAATCATTTTCACTAGACATTGCTGATGTATGTGGCTAAACCGCCACATTTCATGTATGACTTTAAGGAACATTCCATTACATTTCTTGACAGAAGCTTAAAACAGAGACTTCTGAGAGCAAGTGGAACCTGATGCATGACAACAGACTATCTCTACAGTTGTTACACAAAATGAAAGAATTATCACAGTTTTTTTGTGAAGTGGAGGTGTAAATTAAAATGTAAGTGATAATGTCAAAGTTGTCCTGTCACTTTTACCTTTTGCTACCATGTATTCTGGTATGTTGAAATACATTTGTTATATATGTGTAGCCAAGAGGAATATACAAATATTTTACGAATTTCTAGTCCTGTAAAGTCTGCATTGTATTTTTGTCATAATTTAGTTGATTTCGTTTTGAAGACTTTATGTATTGTTCTGCTGTGTCTGCACTGGGTATGTATTCTTGCCACCATTTCTCCTCGTTTCTTCATCATATCTGAGTTGAAATGTCAATAGTCCCAAATGGTAAAATGTTCATCAGCTAATAAGAAATCATGTAATCCACTTTCTTCAAGCATGTATGGTAAGATTAACGGTGATCTTTTTTTGGTTTTAAGTTTCATGCAGAATTTTACAGCTACAAAGAGAAACACAGATTTGGAAACTTCAGTTTACAAGTGTTTGTACTAGATTATTTACTTTATTAATTGCTTTTTACCGTACAGTGTAAAGAACTTTACTTTGATGTCTGTCATTTGTCATTTTAAAAAGTTGTCAAATTAGCAAATCTTTAATGCTAGTATCCTGTTACAATGATTGCTGTTTAGTATAAATAGTGGCCAACCATTAGTTCTTTTTCCAAGCCATTATCTTTCTGCTATTCCACTAGATCTGGTTTGTCCTCTGTGGATCACTGCTTCAACTCACCTCTCTCTCTTTCTCTCTACACACACATACACACGCACGCACACAAGCACAGTGCATGTGGGTGGTGGCAGGCTGTGCACCTTTGAAGTCCTGTGTGTGTGTGTCTCCTGTGGTCTGAGCCATCAAGGTTTCCATTTATTGGTTCCTGCATGACAGACTTCTTCCTCTGACACACTGTCACCTCGTCACTTTTTAACACACACCCCTATCCATGTGAATTACAGTATAACCCAGATACACAGCTGCTCTGACCTTCAGCCCTCTGTGTGATGTGTTGGACAAAAGCATAAAGTCAGAGCAGGACTTTCTGATTCATTTCCCTTCTCAGGTCTCAATATTTGACTCAATTCTGTACTGCAGATGGACACTTTTAACTGATAGTTGCTCCTGTCGGTTTTAATCAGCTACTGTTAAATGTTTACTCTATTATTATGTGAGTTAAACTAATAGTTTAGCTCACATAATAATAAAAAAACCTTAACAATTTCACATCAGCAGTGGGCAAAAATACAAGACACTTCTGGTATCCCACAAATCAGACCTAGTGGAATGATGTTAAAGTTTTTGTGATAGCATTTGGTAGATGTTTTGGCTATATTGAAATTAGTTTATTTCACAAAACTACAGTGGGAACACTTTTTCACATCAAGTCACATTATCAACAACTGGATGTTGTCAATGGCAAAAACCACGAAGAAAACAACAGGAAGTAACTGGGGGACAATGGCTCAATTTACTTCTATGAATCACATATAAGCAATCTTGTTCACATGTGGTTTTAATTGTGTTTCTTATTTCAACGGGAACACAGGGCTTACAATAGTTTATTCGACATTAGCGGAATATTGACAAAGTTCTGCACACATTTGTAATGGAAATGCAGCTAGATACTCGGGCTCAATTGTTCTCTTTATGAATTTCCATCTGTGGTTTGTCAGGTTAGCATTTGCTGTCCTATACAATTCTGCTTAATTCTGATCTCCCTCCAGAGCTCTGTCTGGGATTTCTCCAGTTGAATTCTAGCAAGAATATTAACAAACGGAAGAAGTTGTGGTCAATTACCTCAATTTGCTGGACAGTTTTAGAATTGTAATTTGCCTGTAGTTTTAGCAATGACACCGGAGGAAGTGAACGAAGCCATTCAGTCAGTGTTGGTCACACTTCCTAATCTTGGTATTACTTAATATTAACACCGCCTTGTTCAGATCGGCACTTGTCTCTTTGCAGTGGTGGAACGTTGTGCAGTGTAGGCAATTTCAGGGAAGCGTCACAGCTTCACATTGGCCCATTGCATACATCACTGCGAAACGTTATTGACTGGGATAAACGTCAACAGAATCCGCTCCTCCAGGAAGCAATTGTTTCCCAATAGAAATCGAGTCTTGAATGTCTGCATGAGAAATAAATGATAAACAAACGCAGTGCTTTGCTATGAATTGTCAGCACTACAACAATCAAAGAACAAGGTCCATGGATTTCACATCTCCCTGATCAGTGAAAAGATTTGATTTAAAGAATGGTAAGGGAGAGGGAAGTAGGCCAATAATGCTAGCTTGACTTTTGAATTTGTCAAGCTAGCAAACTGTGCTGTGGAATTTGGTGTGTTTGGGTTTAGTTAAAAACAATTAAGATTATCCATATAGCAACTGACAGGTCATCAGTAGAGCAGGTGTTTAAATTAGCCAATCTAACACTGCTGTGTTCAGACGATCATTTAGTAATAATGGCAAAATAAGCATCAAGCCTGAAAACATAGCATGAACGGACTCGGTGTTCTGTTTTTGTTTGGGTAACATTTGTGTGTGTTTTGGTATTGAATTCTGATGCTAGTGGAGCTGTTCTCAGTCAATTGCTATGGCAACAGGTCTGTGTAGCATAGCCGACACAGAGTGCAAGAAAAAAAGAATGAGTGGTTTTGAGTTTTTCGTCAATGATTTTTCTGCGTTATTTTCCCTTTGCTGTGGCGCACTGCATTACAGTAATAATATCTACATCTCCAGGTTTTGTTTTCTCAAAGGAATTGTTCTACAGCAGCAGCTGCGCTGTGGATGGCAAGTAAAAAAAAAATATGTTGTTTTGCCCTCCAGCTAAATTTTAGTTTGTAAACAATAACATGCAACTTGTCTATAACTCGAGGTCCAGACCGGCTGAACAAAGCGTAGAACAAGGTTTTTACCAGGTTACTGTCTCCTATTATATTCATGTCACATACATACATGTAGACAGTATAACCTGTTATCAGTAGGGTGTAACGGTACATCAAGTTTAGGAAAATACAATGTTCACAGAACTGAAACAAGACTGGAACACAATCTTTTGGGAGACATATAAGTGTTTGCAGAATACAATAACAGTTTTCTCTAGAGATATCTTCTGAAAAGGGTCCACTTTTTTTTCTCTAGCACCCTTCGTGTATGAATCCTCTCTGGCGAACAACAAGCTGCGATTAGGTTACCAACGCCTCAGAGAAACAAAGATGGCACAAGAGAAAAGTCCTCCAGAGCGCTGCCTGTGTTGCTTAATTAGTGGGCCATGGTTGGCTCAGAATAAGCAATCTTCTCACTCTCATTTCATGTTATCAAGAGACAGCATCGAGGCATTCACAGATGTCTGAAATTCATGGAAAGCTAATTTTCTCCTGTGCTTCGTGGGTTTGTTCGGCCTCTGATTCTCTCTCTCTCTTGTCATTTTGTGGTTTTTATTCTTTATCTCTCTCCTTCCCTCCTGCTCTGTTTCATTTTGTCGCATTCTCTGGCTGTGATATCTGAAGGCAAATCACCATTACTGGCATTGATTTCTCTTTTTTTTTTCTAGGTCTGGTTAATAGCTGTTGACTGGACAGCTTGTGTAATGATTTCTCCCTTATTTAATAGCTGTAGCTGTAATCATTTAGTCTTTTTTTTTTTTCTACAGGAGTAGACTTGCGCTAGATGTAATCAGGGACTAAATGATGTGTGATGTCTGCAGACAGGCAGCAGTTTTTTAGAACAAACAGGATGGGCTTTAATTAACAGACTGAACAAGAATTTAACAAACCTTGAATGCAAATTGTGTTGTTTTTTTTAGCTTCTTTCTTTGTATGTTGTTCTTTAATTATTTCTTTCATTCTTTCAGATCCTTCTCTTGTGGATCTGAACCTGGGTTTTTTTTATTACCCTTCCTCTTATTCTGTCTCTTATTTTTCCTCCACTCATCGTTTTTTTTTTTGTCTTTTTCTCTGTGCTCCATGTCTTCCATTTCTGTTTACACTCATATTCCCATTATGAAGGCATCATTAGGTCTGTTTGACAAATAGCATCACGCATGATAAATTTCTTTTTATTAAATGCCTAATTTATCTATCACACCTGTGCTTTTATTTATGAGGGAGAAATGGATGTGTTTGAATCAGACACTGAATTAAATGTTATGCAACACAAATGACAGTTTCTTGTGTGTATTTCATCCATCCACTAAATTGACAAAATTATTTTCTCAAATAACCCAAATCACTGGAATCAGGTGTTCTAATCACTTTCATGGCCACCGGTGTATAAATTGAAGCACCTCGGCATGAAGACTGTTTTTACAAAAATTTGTGAAAGATTGGGTCGCTCTCAGGAGCTCAGTGAATTCCAATGTGGAGCTGTGTTAGGATGCCACCTGTGCAACAAATCCAGTTAAGAAATGTGTTTGTTCCTAAATATTCCACAGTCAGCTGTTTTATAAGAAAATGGAAGTGTTTGGTAACAACAGCACCTTACACTGATGGAATGTGTTCAGTAGATGCTGAAGCATGTAGGGTGAAGAGGTCAACAACTTTCTGTAGAGTCAATCACTACTTCACGTGGCCTTCAGATTTGCACAGGAACTGTACGAAGAGCTTCATGGAAAGGGTTTCCACAGTGACCAGCTGCATCCAAGTCATACATCATCAACTGCAATGCAAAGGGTCAGATGCAGTGGTGTGAAGCACACCACCACTGGACGGAAGCAAAAACTGCGTATACTCTGGAGTAATGAATCATGCTTCTCCATCTGGCAATCTGATAGATTAATCTGGGTTTGGTGGTTCCCAGGAGAACAGTAACCTGTTTGACTGCATTGTGCCAAGTGTAAAGTTTGGTGGAGGGAGGATTATGGTGTAGGCTTGTTTTTCAGGAGCTGAGCTTGACCCCGTAGTTCCAGTGAAAGGATATCTGAATGCTTCATCACAAAGACATTTTGGACAATTCCATGTTCCCATCTTTATGGGAACAGTTTGGAGCTGGTCCCTCCTCTTCCAACATGACTGTCCATAAAACAAGGTCCATGAAGACATGGATGGTAGAGTCTGGGGAGGATGAACTTCACCGGCCTGCACAGAGTCCTGACCTCAAGCTAATAGAACACCTTTTGGATGAATTAAAGCGAGACAGAGAGCCAGGCCTTCTCGTATGTAACATCACAAATACACTTTTGGAAGAATGGTCAACAGTCCACATAAACACTCCTGAACCTTCAGCCTTCCCAGAAGAGCTGAAGCTGTTCCAGCTGCAAAGGGTGAACCAGCATCCAGATGTTGGATTTCTGACTTAAAATCAAACATCCAACAATATAACATATTGAAAATTGGTAGGAATGGGATTTCACTTAAACTCTTATGTGAGACAAGTGACATCTGTTTCTGTATTACCAAAAGGAAATACTTTAATTGGAAAATACACCATATTGCTTAAAGTCTTTTCTGGGAAAAAACAAACAAACAAACAACAAAAAAAAAACAATAGTGGCAGCAAGGTTTCTTCAATAGGCCCACAAGCCACTTCTCCTGCTGGTGCTAGACTTTTTTTTTTTGGTAAAATTTACCCAGAATGCCATGCAGTATAGTTTGCTTCCTTTTTTTAAGATTAGTCTTTGGTCCACTTGGCATTCAGTTTGGAAAGAAATTCAGAAGAAGCATCTTGCTAAAGTATCAAACTTTTTCATTATATAGATCCAATATAAGACTTGGAACAAGTTTTATATCTTACTTTAACAACTTATATCTCAATAATACTAAAATATGTTGCAACAGTGAAATGACAAAATGTTGCTGGATGTGTGAATGCTGTCTAAAAGAAACTAGAAGAGAAGGTGGAGAGTCAGTCCCTCCAAGCCCCTTTATGTAATCTGCCAGAAGAACATAGTTTCATATCTCTTTTAAACAAGAAGCTTTGTCATTATAATGAGATACAAAACTTGTCTTGTTAAAATTAGAAACTTTCTTGCTTTGTGAAGTTTTGCATTTCGTTTGGAGTAGAAACTTCTTCCTTCTAACAGAACCCTGCTTTTATTTCTTAACTTTGACAGTTTGGAGTCATTTCAAAAATTCAATATCAGGTTTCTTCAATAGGCCCAGAAATGTGTCATAATTCCTGTCACAGGCTAGCTTGTTATTTCAATTATACTGAAATGATAACAAAGTTGAGATATTAGAGAAAATGTACTTTACTCCATGAAGCATCCAATTCTGGATCATCAATAAAGGACTTTCATGCATTTTGTACAAATTATTTCATAAGTGTTAAATAAGTGTTATATTTCTGAATTTGGGAAATAACACTTTGATTGAACTAGAAATACCCCTGACCTCATATTTTATTTCTCCAAAGCGCCACATATTGCAACTACTCAAACACCGCCTTGGCTTTTGAGTATTAAGATGATTAGTTTTCAAATGGACATTATTTTCTACATAGTCATTTTATTGCACAATAAAATTATTTTAATTTCAGCTTTTATAAAAGTGACTTCATAATTTAACGCCTTGAAACCCAACTTCTGTCCCTTGAAGAAACCCCAGCTCTTTCTGAAACTCTGCCTTCAGGAGGTCATCACAACTTTGTTTTGAGGAGGAGCTGCATTTCGAGGGCGGAGCTAGGTCCACCCAGGCATTTTGAGCAGCTGAGTGGTTGCCATTGGAGATTCAAGGACTTCTCAAACATCCATGAACGAATCAAAGCAAAAATTCAACCTTTATCTATCAATAAAATAAGTTTATATACCTTAATTACACTTTTGTTATTCTCTCAACAAACGTACTTTTGGTATGTTTTTGTTGTTAAAATAACAATTTAAATGATGTAAAGACCAAAGTGTAAATAAATAATGCGGCCCCTTGGAAGGAGTGAAAACTTAAAAATTGCACAACTCCTACTGCTTTCACTCCAGTTGCCTTCTCCTTCCTCCAGTTTTAACAATGAGCATGAAACTAAAACAGATAAGTTTGTCATCCATACGAACATGTTTTACAGGTTCATTTTAGTGCAGGTTTTCTGCTCCTCATTGTTTCTCTGTGTGCTTCCAACCTGAGGGTAGAACAACAGGTTGCAGGAGGTTAGCTCACCTTTCTAATGTCAGTGCTTTGTTTGAACAAACTTTTTTCCCAGCCAGATACCGGAGGGGTAGAAATCTCTTTGCAAGTTCTGGCATCAGATAGGTCAACAAATGATGTTGGTAAATCTTTCTACTTGTAGTTTTACAAGAAACTGTTGAAGAAGGCTTGCAGCATTCTACAATCCTTTAAAAGTACCCTTAAGATACTGAACTTTCCTCAAGTCAAATATCCAAATGTTTTGTATTATTCCACCTACATGTAATAAAGATTATGGTATTTTTTCTGCCATCCTGACGGTCCATTTTTGATAACATTAATGCTATATTACATAATGTTATTAGAAAAAGAAATTAGGAAGTTTATGTGTATTTGCATAGAGTTCAAAAGTTAATCAATTTTAACTGTCAGTAACACATATTTGAGAAAGCAAATATGCAGAGCTACATTGGTGACCTTTCAAGGTGCCAGGAAATAATAATGAAAGACTAGAACAGAAATTAATTTCTGATGAGTAGCAGAGGAAGCAGATGCTAATGGTACTGCTGCTGTGACACTTCCTTTGAAAATCTGAATTGAATATGTTTTGTATGATCTTCCAAACTTTTGTTATTGTTTTGGCAACTTAGAAATGACATAATCTTCACCGTACAGCTTCTTGATTTGGTCATTTTTTAAGACAGCTCTTCTTTTGGAATCAAGTGAGACTTTGAACTCAAGATCTTCATATTAAACCAGCAATATTAGGCTAGATAATAATAATAATAATAATAATAATAATAATAATAATAATAATAATAATAATATTAGGAATGCACACCAGCTGTTATTCAAACGATAAGGATTTTTTCTCTCCAAACCTGCAAACTGATAAGAGATAACATACTATTACAGTTATTACAGCAACTGTAATAGTAGTTACTATTATAGTTACTATGTCAAATATTGACAAATCTTTGTCAATATTCTACTGATGACGAAAAAAAACACAATTTCCTAATTACTGTTTCCATTAAAAAAGAAACGCAATTAAAATCACGTGAATAAGTTTGTTCGTGCAATAAGCCATTTAAAACATGATCCGCCATGATCCTCCCAATACGTTCTGTCTTCTTCTGTGGTTTGCGGCAGCGGCAACATCTGGTTGTTGATCATGTGACTGGTGCAATGTGAAAAAAAGTGTTTTCATTGATCTTTTGTGAAATACACCAATTTCTGTACAGTCAAAAAAAAAAAAAACCCATCTGATCCTATTGCTGAAACATTTTATGAAAAATTGTCGGCTGTATCTATAAAGCAAATTTATTTTCAAAATGTCAAATTGCACAATTACAAGGTCAATGGAAACAGCGCCACCACAGGCGAGGAGGGGAACAGGTTTTTTTTTCAGTTAGTTTGGTTCATTTGGCACATTGCGATGTGAAACCGAACCTCACCAACTGAAATTGTAACACGTTACAGTTTTGATCCTCACTCAAACCGAGTTTACTGAACTGTAATACAAAATAATAATAATAATAAAAAAAACATCCTAAGAAACGTGTTAAATTTAAGCAGAACCTGGCTCAACAATTAAGTAGCCAGTCAAATACAGGTTCAGTGTTGCACTGACCTCTATGTCAGAGAAACAAAATAGAACAAACACCCAAAACGACGACTCAACTTAGAAGAGTCACTTCATAGAAATTCAGCAAGGCTCTTTTGATTACAACAATGTCCATGTTTTGGACTGTTCAAACACTGCATATTGTTATATTAGTGTTTGAACAGTTAAGTGAGTAAGACAGTGTTATATATTCTAATTGTAATTCATTACGTCTTTTACTTTGATAAATAGAATATATCTTTTCACAAAGGAAAAAAAAAAAAATCTACAAAAATTATACAAAAGTTGGACATATGTAAGAATTTCAGAGATGTAAATAGTGACAAATCATGGCTTTAGACATTTAATGCTCCTTTTAATTATGTGTTCCCTTAGTCTAGTCGGTTCTCTCATGTACATTAATTTGTGACTAATTAGAAATCAAACATTTTCCACAGTCGCCTCTGAAAAGCTGGTGGACAAGTGTTGAATCCCAGATTTATTTTTTTTAATGCCTTTAGCCAAGCAAAAGCACCAACCCCAGTGGTCATGTCTGATACGGCTCCCAGTGCACACCATTACCAGAGGGATTAACTGGATTGCGGTTTAACGCGCACACAGAAAGTGTTAGGGAGGCAAATGTGAGACAAGAGGCTCTGGCAGCGGCAGACGAGACTTTTGCCAGCGAGGCTCTGAAATGAAAGAGAAAATCTGCGGGGGGAAAAAAAGGAGGACATGAGGGGAAGGCAAATGGGAGGAAGGGAAAATAAAATTTGGAAGAACAATGACAGAGACAAGTTGGGTGACAAATGCCAAAAGCTGGAGTCAAAGTCACACCATCTCCAGTACATGGTGCGCTTTGTCCCGCTTTCACCACGGAGCATCCCATGTGTCCAGGGTGCTTTGGTTTCAGACCGCTTGGAGACAAATTCAAAGTACCCGAGACCCATTTCTAAGAAGAGCTGAGGAGTGTGTATGCAGCGCAAACTTATTCACCAAGTGAATAAGTTGAAAATTCTAATTCATATATTCACATAAATACAACAGAAGAACAATTTAAGATATTTCATCTGACAGTTTGACATCCAGATAATAAAAAGCTATTCTTGTCTCTCATATGCAACATAGCTAAAACCGGTGTTCTTTATGGAAAAAGCCACTTCTATGTTCTCTGA
Source organism: Poeciliopsis gracilis (assembly GCA_911649635.1). Classification (NCBI taxonomy): domain Eukaryota; kingdom Metazoa; phylum Chordata; class Actinopteri; order Cyprinodontiformes; family Poeciliidae; genus Poeciliopsis; species Poeciliopsis gracilis. The sequence continues at coordinate 621,935 of CAJVRI010000452.1, read as the reverse complement.
CACATCAAACAACTTAGAACTGACTCAATGTACAAAAGAGATTATTTTTATCGTCAACAAAGTTCAAACTTCCATATACTTTCCTCAACATAAGCAATAATTTAATTTATACTCCACCTCCTCTCTTATGGCCATGCCATATTCTCCTGAGTATTCCTAATTCCTCAGATGGAACATATTATTTATCCCTGCTATTTCTGCTCTACTAATTTGCCCATTGATGTGGTTAGTTAGAGCTGTGAGGTGGGTATAGCCTAGGAGAACATTACTGCTTTGATTTGCATCTTGTAACCAAACATCTAAAGGACTTATTGGTCTTTGTAAAAGTCTAAAAACGTACCATGCATTCACATCTTTTAAGTTTTTGGAGTCTACTTCAAACCTCTGCAAAGGACCTATCAATAATAAATGACCTGTGTTTGTGTCACAATGTTGATAAAGAATTGCTTCCTGGAGCAGATCAGCGACTGTTGAGGTTTTAAATTTTTACCCACTCACTAACATTTTCCCGTGACGTATATAATGCTCCATTTTGACGCTACGCTCTCCGGGAATTACCTGAGCTGTAGACAACCATCTTTCACTTCAAAGAGAGACGATCAGAACAGAACAAAGCGCCTGTCAATATTAATTCAATACTTAGAAGCTTGTCCAACATGGACTGAACGGCTTTGATCACTTCCTGCACTGCCATTCCTAAAAGAACAGGCTACAATTCTAAAACAGTGCAGAAAAAAAACGTCATTGCTCGCAACTTCTCCTTCTGCTTCCCGATTAGCCCGGTTAAAATTTATGCCATAATCCAAGTAAATGGGAGAAAACCCAGACCCTCTGTGTAGCGAGATTTTAATCTAGCAAAACTGCACAGGAGGCAAAAGCCAGGCTACTGTTATACTAAAATCCTCTGAAAATTGTTGTAACATAAAAAGTAGAGGAACACCAGGGCAGTGATAAGGAGCCTCCTGTTACACTTTTGTATTGAGAATAAGGACTGCAGTTAGTTAATCCAGACACTCCAGTTAGTTCAGCATTATTAAAAGCTCCCTAAAAGGAGAGACTCTCAATATATTGCACACATACCCACATTCCTGATTTTAATATTGATAGACACTGAAACACTTTGCCCAAGAGAAAGTGCACATGTTGCAGAAATGTTTCAAAGCAAAGCATAAAAGCCTACCACTAATTGGTCCTCCATGGGCCTCATTGTCAGGCCAAAACATTAGAAAACACAAAAGAAAGATGCAAGGATAAAATGAAGGGAAGAGAGACGAAAACAAGAGGTAACATGAAAAGAAAAGAAGAGAAAGCAGCAGGAGTTGAAGAGACAGAGGAGGGGTTGGGATAACAGCGGTACTAAAAGGGCCCCGTGGTTCGCATAAAAGTGCTGACACAGAAAGAAGAATTGAAAGAACAACATTTATTGGCTGTTTTGAGTTTGGCTGTTAAATTTGTTGCCCGACCCTCTCAGGTTTTCCCATTCCCACAGAATGGAACATTTGTGAGCTATTAAGATGTGGCTCATCTTAATACAGAGTATTAAGATGAGCAGCAAGATGACTATAGAAAAAACAAAGAACAGTGTATATTTATATATAAATCACTAAGCTTATAATATACATAATATGACTCAGTGACCACAGAAAAACATAACTGCAGTCAGATATGCCAGAAACAAAAGTTACCTACTTTTCTTCAACTGTTTTGTTTTTGCTGGAACTTATGTATTAATACACAATAAGTATATGTAATTTTCCATTGCTCAGTTTTGCTGATAATGATATTTCTTTAAATATCCTTTTTTTCAATGGGCACCAATTGACCCACAAAGTCTTTGATATGCATTGAGTATGATCCAATCAAACACAAGAAGACAGGATTAAATTAGCATTTAACCAAGAATCTCTTAAGGACAAACTGAACAAACTGAAAACATGATGAAGTTTTTCACACTGTTCTTTAACAGTGTGAAAAAAATACTGACAATCTTATTAAAGTCAGACTGTTTTATATAAGGTTTCCCTTTTTGCACAGGAAACTTTCACAGAGTTCAGCAATGTTTTGATGAGCCTTTAATGGCCTTTTCAAATATTTAAATAAAAGCAGTACTATCCTTGAATGGAGTCACAGATCTTGCATTTTGAATTTTAATCAATATTTCGTTGTGTGCTGAATTTTTTGAAGTAAGATTAGATAAATTGGTTTCCTTGAAGAACCACAATTTTAAAGTCACATGAAAATTTTTCACTCCAAAGTTGTTTTTTCTTTGTTGTTGCTCTTGTGTAAAAATACTCAACCGTATGTATGTCAAGTTATTCTTTTCTGTGTGAAAGTACTTTTCAATCAGCTTTGAGACATCCATGTAAAACAATCTGTGCCAACAACCTGGCTTTCAGTCAATACTGACATTTTATAATTAACTTGATATGTTTTGTGCCCTTAATGATTTCTGTTGTGTTTATTAGTTAAATTCAAAATTTAAGCCATCAGAGTTTGGTCCCTTAAGTGCACAAGTAGTGTATTTTTATCCACAACATATTAATATCTGTAGTGACTTTTTCTCATTGGATCAAGTTAGTTTGGATAGCTTCTTTTCCTTTAACAAATTAAATCAATTACATTAATTGATTTCAAAACCACCTCTCTAATTCCTCAAGTTATCCTTGACATTAAAATGCGTTGGGTGATCTGAATCATTTAATTGTGACAGAAATCAAAAACTGAAAATAATTGCTAACACAGTTTTATTTTTATTTTTTTTTCACACAGTGCCAAAAACAAAAGATAAACCAGCTATTTCCAGATAGTGGTGGAATCCATGGGCTATGTACATCACTAAAACAAATTATTAGATTCTTTCTTTCCCTCTGGTGCTGTGAATCATGCAAACCAAATTAAACTCCAGAGTTAAAAAGGAGCTTGAAGTAAGCAGAACTCCAATGTCAATGAAGCTGCAATTGTTTGCTCTCTGAATGGCATTTCTCTCCCCTTTCCAACTCTCCAAATCTAAGATCCTAACGTGTAAAGATAAAATACACACAAATCTCAAAAGACTTAAGAGTACCAGAGTTACAGAGAGGAGAACCACAGAAACTGCATGTGCAGTTATATTGCAAAAACTGTATGCGTTTTCATTTTCTGTTGTCAGGAATGCATTTAGTTACATGTAATTTTGTTAAAGGAGTTCACTGTAGGTGAGCCCACTTTCTGGTTGGCTTTGATCATTGCTGAGATCATCTACAGTTTTAGGAATATGAAACTCCACAATCTGAACATTTTCAATTTCCATTACATTACAGTAAACACGGATGCATTTTATTGGGAAGGTAGACAAAGTGGAATATAAAGGAAGTAAATGATCAGTTTACATTTTGACATGTGACAATGTGAACCATGTGGCATGTATTTATATTTTGTAGCCCTGGGTAAAAACCATCTTTTGTTGTATCTGGGGTTGTTTAGGTTTGGCTTTGGATTTTTGTCATTTTGATTGAAACTGATACTAAATTAGACAAAAGTTTTACTGATTCTGACTTATGGAGGCAGTTATGTTTAGGGGTGTCGGAGTAAGGAGGGGTGAATGTCACACTCAGATTCATACTTGTCATAATTTCTGAAAAAATATTCACTATTTTCCTTCCACCTAATGATTTGGTAGCATTTGTGTTAGTCTGTGAAGGTTAATCCCAAATACAAAACCTTACTGTGTATCTAAATGTAGGAACAAGTCAAGAGGTGTACTGCTGAATATGGATCCACAGGACGTCCGTGTGTCTGTGAGAGTTGGTACGTCTTCATAACCATCCGAGTGGGTGGCTGAACGTTTTAGTGGATTCACACTGGAAGTGAAAGTCACGACTCACGCAGCTGCTATGAAATTACTTTGCAGAATCATAAAATCAAGAGTTTGTAAAACGACTGCGTGTGCACCACTGAGGCTTGTGTGCACGTCTGTCTGTCTGTCTGTCAGTTGAGTCTGTAATGAGTTTGCTCACTTACTGGGAGTTGACAAGTTAATCAATTAAATCTAGTCTGGTTTCACATTGAAATGATTACATAAAGTCATCTGAAATGTTGCGCAGGTGGGGGTTTTTTCCCACTGACAAACACTGCAAAAATACCTACTTCACACAAAGAAGTGATTTATCTGATTTGATTACCAATCACTCGGGATTATAGTAAAGCATCTTAAATAATGATATAAAACAAAACAGCTGGTTTTAGTTGTGGCCACAGTTTAGCAAAAACCTTTAAACTTGTCAAAATAGATGGAGAAATATCCATTTACTTGGTCCTATAATGAAGTAAGACAATAGCGTAGTGGCCTAAACATTAAAACCACCATTTTTGGCTAACAGACCTGTCACAATAAAAAAAAAAAAAAAAAACTTGATTCAGCAATTATTGCAATGAACAAATATATTGTCCATTTGGAACCAGTTTCTGTGTACTTGAATAGTAATGCAAGTACACACTCTCAAAAATAATAATAAAAGAACAAAAACAAATTCATTTCTAAAAACATTTCACACTGGAAGTGGAAAACTGTTTAAGCATCCAAACATAAATAAGCATAACATCAATCATTAAGATAGATTATGAAGTAAACAAAATTGTTTTCTAAAAGTTATTTGTTTTCAGCTTTTTTGTCCACATGGAAATTATAAATCTCATTTGAAGTTATGTGAATAATTGATTTATTGTTTATTGGTGACGATGTAGTTTACTGTAGTAAAACTCGCTCTGGGTGTTTGCTGATACTAATACAGTTTAGTATCTAATACAGTTCTACACTTTAGAACTTGTATTATGTGCTCTAACTCCCTGGTTTTAGTCAGAATGCCAGCAGCAACATTGTGGATCAGCTGCAGCTGAAGGATTTTTAAACAGACCCAGGAAGACCCTGTTGCAGTAATTGATGCATCTAAAGATAAACATATGGATGAGTTTCTCTAGATCTTGTTGAGACATAAAGTCCTTAAGTCCTGGAAATATTCTCCTGGTGATAGAAGGCTGACTTTGTGACTGTCTTTATATGGCTCTGAATGTTCAGGTCAGAGTCCATCACTCTGCTCAGATTTCGGCTGTAATAACTGGAGCTGCATGTTGACTGTAGATCACCCAAAGATAATAACTTCACTTGTTTTGCTTTAGCTGGAGAAAGTTTTAACTATAAATTATATATATATATATATATATATATATATATATATATATATATATATATATATATATATATATATATATATATATATATATATATATATATATTATACTAACTAAATACACCCACTAATGTGAAAACCATTTTAATATGAATTACAGAGCTCCAATCCCTTCCTCCTCACAAAAAAACACCACAAGATTATTTCAAACCTTGGAAAATAATAAATAAATAGTGAGCTCTCCAGCAGTGTGCATTGGAAATTACATTTTATATATGTAATATGAAATGTTATGGATTCAAAATGATTTACTTTCTGATTAGTATGACTGGGTACATTCACCTTCACTGTACATTTTCCAATTAACTCGGTATTTATGAATCCAGACACACACTTTGCAATTTAAATAAGTCAAACATGTCACATTATGTGCGGTGGGAGATAATTGTGCATTCTTCCTCCTCACTCCCCCAGCCCATCTCACCATTAAGCAATGTTTGCTGATCTAGAGCATTTGCAAATGTAAATAAGTCACTGCTTTTAGCCTGACAAATAAACCTCTTTTATTTAGTTGTTTTTATTTAATTGGTTGTTCGTATTTGAAAAAAATAAGACTTTGAATGAATCACTTTGCACTTGTAAACGCAGTAAAGACATTTAATAAAATGAAAATCTGTGAAAGCAGTTTGTACTTTTTAGCAGTACAAACAATCACAAAGTGATGACACCATAATATTTTCCTAAAGTGCAGCGGCAACAATGTTATTATTTTTCAATTTTTAAATCAAATAGAGTCTGAAAAGCATAATGAGATATTGGTTATTGCAGTTTTGTTAAAAGAACTGTAGAAGTTGCCATGAAAACTGGAAAATGATTAGTATTTTTTATTTTTTTTTAGTTTAACAGCTCATTAGCACAATATGTGCTTGAGATTATTGTTAAAAAATTAATTATTACAAAAGAGAGTGATACAAACCTGATATTTGTCAGTTGTCTTTGTAGATGTTTCTTGGTAGAGTTTGCAAATAGATATTCTTGGCCCAAGGTCATCCTAACAAATTCCACTCTGAGAGCTTTTATTTAAGTCTTATTATTTATGCATGGTCAGTTTGTCCATAGAAGTACATAAGCTTAGATATGCAAATTCCAAAACTATTCAAACCAACCCTTAAAATGACAATATTGGGTATTTTCTACTAACATACAGTACTACCATTCTATAGTACAACCATGTAACCATGTTACCTTCAGTTGTTATAAAAGTGCTGCATGTAATAAATATGACTTAATAGAAATTTGACATTGTAATTTAGCACCTTGAAATTTGGCAGCTGTCTCTTTAAGAAACTCCTGCTTTTTATGAAACTCTGCCTTTAGGAAGTCATAACAAAATGGCTGCTCTATGCTCTAACAATGTTTTCACCAGTGTTGCACTGAGTAGCTCATTTAAGTAGCCAGGTGTTTCCTAATTGCTGCTGGCTATACTGAAGGAGCAGAGTGGAGGAGGGCTGCTCTGTGAGGCGGTGTGGAAACTGCAGCTGCAAGGAGGCTCTTGGTGCTACCAAACATTTACACACTCCCAAATGGTTGCCCTGGGAGAAACAATGATTTCTCAAACATGCATGAAATAATAAAGGCAACACTCCAGGTATGTTTTTGATGAGGGAATAAAAATATAACATGATGTAAAGCTCAAAAAAGTTGATTCTGCATGATACTGCCCCTTTAAATAATCGGTCATATTATATTTTTCAAAATGGAACAGTATTGAATATCATTAGAAAATTTTGTCTGAAACAGTCTGTTATTTTAAGCCAGGAGATCTTAGTGGACACCTCTATTTTCCAGATCCTGATGCTTTTGGAGATTTTTTTATTTTTTTGTTGCTATCTCTGCTCAACGGGAAGGTCAGCTTTGCTGCTAGGAGTTAAATGATTCGCACAAAGACACTTCAGTGGGGTCTCTCATTGAACAATGACCCTATAATCAGTCAAATTATATTGCTGGTTCAATTTGCTCTGACACTGTGGAGCAGACCCTTCAACCCACCAAATGTCAGTAGATGCAATTTTACCGACTATTTCACTTGCTAACCCCACTGAAGAACCACTGAAGAAGCTCCTTCTTTCAACCACTTGATTGAGAGGATTGGTGTAAAGTGAAAGATTCAGTACTTGACTGTGCAGTCAGAGGTAAACGAGCTAAAACTTTCTCCAGCTAAAGCAAAACAAGAGTGAAGTTATTATCTTTGGGTGATCTACAGTCAACATGCAGCTCCAGTTATTACAGCCGAAATCTGAGCAGAGTGATGGACTCTGACCTGAACATTCAGAGCCATATAAAGACAGTCACAAAGTCAGCCTTCTATCACCAGAAGAATATTTCCAGGACTTAAGGACTTAATGTCTCAACAAGATCTAGAGAAACTCATCCATATGTTTATCTTTAGATGCATCAATTACTGCAACAGGGTCTTCCTGGGTCTGTTTAAAAATCCTTCAGCTGCAGCTGATCCACAATGTTGCTGCTGGCGTTCTGACTAAAACCAGGGAGTTAGAGCACATAATACAAGTTCTAAAGTCCTTCACTGGCTCCCTGGCTCAGATAATAGACCTTAAAATTCTATTTTAGCTTAGAAATTGCTTGGCACCAAAATATATGAACAAACTGTTATTAATGACCAAGTCTACAAACAAAATGAATTGTTTGGATTGAGGCAACTTGTAATTTACCATTTACTACATTAACTAAATATAACATTATTAACAGAAGCTTATGAAAAATCAAAACAGATAATAAATGGATGTTTAAAGTGACAATGAGGCATCTTTCAATCCTTGTAACTCAATATTCACATATGTTTAAAAACTCTTGTGATCCCGATGGCCACCGTCAACAGCTTGAGTTAGAAACTGGAGCTGGAAGCAGTGAACTGTCAACATGGAATTTCAGCCGACTCTCTCCATTATCCTTCTCATCTTCATTTTCTCTCATCATTTCTCCATTATCTTCTATTTCAACAGGCTCTGGTTCAAATTGAAGGGGCCTACCATTACCTATTGTCCCAAAATTACTTCTGTGGCTGCGCAGACCTAGCTAGTGCTGTAGCAGCTATACGTAATCTACCATGGAGGCATTGCAATGTAAACAACATGGCAGTGTCCATGTGACACTATTTCTTCAATTTATGAAAACTACAGAACCCCAAGGATTTTTAGTCTTTTTTTATATCTGAAATAAACGTTTCTCAAATAACGACTACAGTTGCAACTAATCTTGGATCCCTTTAAGAAACGGATTCTTAAAGGGACTGAATTTTATCAGTGAGGCAACAGTTTACAAACTTAGAAACAAAAAGAGTAGTTGGTCAAAGTCAAAATGTAAATCAAATGGGTTGGATTCATACAACACCCTCATCTTGAGTTTCCTATTTCAGCCAGGCAGAGGATATGTAAGTAGTGTGTCTGTGTGCGTGTGTGTTCATTCATCTCTCTTCATCTGCTGTATTTAAGAAGGAAGGTGCACAAGCTGTTAACCAGCCATGAATACAGCCATGAGGTGCATGGTGTGATGTGGCTATGAGTTTGTGACAAGGCTCGGCAGAGAACTAACTCGCCACATAATGAGTGATCCTTATCGGCACAGCAAGATGCACACAAGTGCAGTGAAAGGCCAAAACTCAGACAGATACAAACTTGGCCCTCACTCCACATCGCAAGCTCCGGGAAGAGATTTTAAATGTGTCTCTTTGAAGGTTCCCCTAAATCATCCAGGTGGTTCAACGTCAGGTAAAAATACAACTGACTCCCAGAAAAGAATCACTTTGCTCATAAGGAGTCTACAGTGTGTCAGTAAAGGAATGGGAGAAGCTGCTTGTTCTTCACCCCACCTTACAACTGTTTTTATCTTTAAATATTAATAACAATACATCTGCTCTCCCAGGCTTCTTAATGACAAACTAATGGCCACTTTTCACATGAGTAACTTGTAATAACAGGTGATTAAAATCAATTAAGTCACATGGAATCAAAATTAGCTTTACATATCAAAACAGCTATTTTCACTGTCGTGTCTTGCATATCCGTCCCACGGAAGATAAAGAGAAGCCTCTGGGTTGGGGGGTTGTACGGGTGTCTGTGCTCATGCACTGAATGGCCTGAAGAATGCCAAATGCCTGACCTTCTTGCAGAGCCTTGATCATGTCCTGGGAGGGTGCTAGTGGGGAATACTAATGTGCTCTTGTAGGATTGGGAGTAATGAATTCCCCATCTGAATCTGAGGAGTTGTTGAAATTTCTGTGCTAGCCATGAGGTGTCTGGACTCATCAAATAATTTCTGAGACGTGAGTTTCAGAATCGAGCTGTGTACTGACAAGTGTCGCTTTCAGGGCTAATTTTGCCTCTCCTGAGCTCAGCTCAGGGGAGGCTACTGTAGTTGTAGTGAAGTCTCCCTGCAGAGATTCAGATTTTCCTGCAGTCAGATGCGTCCATGTGTTTATTTTGAATAATTCTTTGATATTTTTTTTATTCTAGAAAAAGCCAGGCAGCTAAGCTAACCTAATAATGGTAATTTAAATTACTGAATTTTATGCACAAACCTAATTTTGTTTAAAAATAAACTGATTGGATACAATGATGCAATTTGACACAGTATGTAACTGTATAGAATTGTTTTAAATTGATTGATTGATTGATATTTCTTTGGCGGTTTTTATCTCTTGCCATTCAAAATCAGAACCTCAAATCTGTTTTAATAGAAAAATTGGTTTCTAAATCTAAAGTCATTATCTAATCTAACTGGAATCGAATTGAATTTCTAGACTGTGAACGATGTGCATCACTAGGAATAAACTGTATTCCATCCTCTGCTCTGGGTAAAGTGTGTCTTAAGTGAAAGTTCTTTTGATTATTCTCTACCTAGTCTCTATGACTGCAGAGCATTCCTATGGATAAATCCCAGCACTTTCTCAGTTGGGTTCGTTCTGTTCTATCTGTGCATGTGAAGGTTCCCTTCCTGTACGTCAGCTTCCTGTTACAGTCATGCTTAATTAGAAGTGCATGTTTGTGTTTCTTTGAGCTGCCTTGTGTTCATCTTGCATGTCTCCAGCAATTACCTGCCCAATGTGCCTGGAGGAATAGATGATCCTTTTTACAAACACAGACCAGTCTAGAGAACTGCAGGAGGTTAACAAATGTATCAGTGAAGAATTAACAAGTAACCTGGATGTGTGTTGCATGGCAATTTGACTTTGTATCACTGTGTGTCAGTGAGCAGCGGAGAATACTTCAACGCACTAATGAATCATCTTTAACGAATGCCAGGATGAGGGAGCAGCCTTTAAAAGACAGCCCAACATATTCCCAGTCAGTCGTTGCATTTGTGTGTTTTTGTTGATTGCTTCAATGTGACGTGCGACTCTGTGAAACTGTGCGGTTTGTTTGCAGGAACTCATTTGTTCTGCAGCCTCTGTTGTTTATATTCTGAACAGATAAGCTTTTCCTCTTACTAACAGGCTCTATTCAGGTCGCTCAGTGTCAGCATGTTAATATGTGTGTGTCCATTTGTGCGTGCACATCGGCATTTGCTAAGCTAATTGAAGAGCGCTCCTGTTGTAAACAAGCAGCACATTTCCTGTGCCACTGGAGCTGTATAGAATGAGATGTCTATATGTGCTGTGTATGTGTGTGTTTGTGTGTGGGGTTGCATTCAGGTACAAACCTACACTATATTACTTGCATCGTCACATCCCTCCTCATCCTCCTGCTGTTCTCTGGTTTATTTTCTTTGCTGTATTTTCAATAAAGAACTGCTGCAGCTCAAAACACGCATCATCAAAATTAAGACCGTTTTATAAAACATTATATTTATTTTTAAAGTTACAAAATACTAAAATGCTCCCAGTCAGAAAGGGGGAAAAAAACTCAACAAAGACAGCATTAACAACTGAACTGTCATGTCATTATTAATGTCACATTGAGATACTATTCATACTCTAATCCTCCACGCTTACGGACCAGACGCTTCCGATCCAGACCAACGCCTGAAGAAAGACGGTTCTATTCCAAAATGTTACAAATATTGTAAGTTGGTCTCTGATGTGCATAAATTAAAGTTCTGCTGATCTTAGTTTTTGTTTCTGTCTGAATCTTTCTAGCTAAGCTAATTGAAGTGAGGCACCTGAAGTGATAGATTTGAGTTTTCAGTTCATTTTTTGTCTGTCAAAGGACCTAGTTTTTTAGTTTAGTTTTTAGTTTAGTTTACTTTTCACCCTTCCTGGTCCGTTCATGCCTCATTATGCCAATTTTTTATGTGGAGGACGATGAGGACCCAGGGTGGACTCAGGTTCTGCGTAGGCCACAAGCCCCCCTCCAGCCCCCTACCTCCGTGATTTTGATAATGCCCACCACTGAGTTTCGTCATCATCAGCCGTCCCAAATGTCTTGTTGCTGCAATCTGAGACGATGGGCCTGCCATTTGTCTGGCTCTTTGTGTATCTTAAAACAATCTGGGCCTGGGTTCCAATGGTCCCGATAAGTATGCTTTTTGTTTTGCTGAGATGAATTTGGTTTTGTGCCAGCATTTGAGAATTTTAGCCATGATCGGGATGGTTTCTGGGTAGATCGGTTTAGGCAGTTTCAGGTTATAATTTGGGTCACATAATTTGTCTGTAACATTCCCACAAACACAACGCTTTTAAGATCAGCAAGAGGCAGAAAAATATTGGTTAAAGTTGCTGTCATTGTGAACGATGTTTTCTAATGATGCCACAAATGTGGCATCATTAGAAAACATCGTTCACATCGTTTAATGGATTTTCTTTGTATAACTTATTGTGGTCTGGTTTTGTAGTCACACGACGGAGATGAAACTTGGTAGAATCGTTTTCTTTTTTCTTAAAGTAAATTTTGAAATGTAAAGTATGAGATGGTCAAAGTATTTGTTTTCTTGAGTTCCAAAATTCAACTTTTAAACAGCAGTGTGGGTGTTTTGTAAACTCTTTTTGCAAGCTTCCATTTGAGGATGTTCAGGAAGAGAAAGAATTTGTGCTGGGTGACACTGAGGCTTATATGTATGTTTTGTGGAGGTGTCTTTCATTGTGCATGTTTACTCTTCCTCTTTGTTGCCACAGAAAGCAGTCTAAATGGAGATGCTTACTGCCATCTTTGCAGAGACAGTATAAAATGAATGCAATTATAATGTCCTTCTGACCTCATCTCTTTTATGTTTGCTCCCTGTTTGAATTTTCCTTTTTTCCATTTTCTGTCTGCATAGTATATTTGAAAGATCCTCTCTGTGTTTATGTGGTGGTGTGCAAAAATGAAGAGCCTTGTCAAAGTTTTTTATAGAGTGTAATGAAAATGATCTCACAGGGATCTATGTTTCTAAAGACATTTTGTGAAATCTTTAAGAAGTTAAAGTCCTAGTTGTGTTTATTTCTTGTGTCCAGTCCTTTTCTTAGTTATTCTAGTTTTTATTTAGGTTTTTTATGTGCAGGTGTTTGGCAAACGACTCACCACAACAGAAATGTTCTAAACTTAAATGTTGTTTTCAAAGAACGTAAGCTAGAATTATTGAATCTTAACGAAAAACAAATGATTTATAGCATAATAAATAATTATGTCACCATTCTGATTATCATAGGAGCTCATGCAAGAACCAAGAGGACTTTTTGTTCTTTGTTCTCAGATAACTAATCCAAAAAACTGTAATTTTCATCTGACCTGATCGAGGTGCAGGAAGCTTCACCTCCAGCCAGTCATTAGCAACGTGACACTCATTAAGTCTTGTGTCCTGCACCCCGATCTCACTTAGGGTTGTTTGGGTTATTGATTCAATAACTTTGCATGGGTGTCAAGGCTGGTTTGAATGTAACTAATGAGTGCTCCTTTATGGCTTTTTGACAATCAGAAATATGCAATTACGTAACTTAACTGGCTGTGATTAGTGTGTGTGCAGTTCATAGAAATTTTGTGACAAATATGAATGATATTTTCAAGAGCATCATTAGTTGTTCTTTGTTTGGAGTTAATCGCTGTGACACGGTCACAGCTTTACAATCACCCAGTAATAAATTGTTCTTATCACTTATCGTTATCACAATAGTTTCACAAAATATTGTGAGAAAGTTTCATACAGACAATCCCATGCACAAAGTGTATGCAACTGCCTAAATATTTACAACAAATACTCAATAGCTGTTATTTAACACCATGTGAAATTTTGAAATGTTTGAAAAAACTGGATCTTCAGCAGAAGTGAAGTTCATGTCGCTGCTTGTTTCCAGGTTAATTTAGTAAATAGTTATCAGATCATGTACTCTACAGAATAGAAGCAGGTCTGAAAGAAATTATATGTCAAAGACATGGCAAGATTTGATACCTATAACCTCGTAAAACATTATTTCCACACCCCAGCATACACGGCAAAACGGAAAATAGTACAACAGCAGCATGACAAATGGATGTTCGCCCGTGAAAGCTCTGCAGAGATTACATTTTTGATGGTTATTAGATCAGTTCTATGTTTTATTTGTCCTGAATGTTTACATTATTTCTTCTAAAGCAGCTTTGTTTTACCTGAAGGGGGAAAAAAAAACATAAAATTCACACCTAATAGTGCCGTACACACCGGTACTGCTTGGAGACTGCAATTGCATCTGCCAAGAGTACAAAGAATCTTTTATTCATTGCAATGAAAGTTGCTCTTTTCATCTCTTTTTAAGTATGTTTCGTATTTTTATGTGACATGGCTCTGTGTGCACTGATCTACTCCGTTTATGGAGACCATAATGACTTAAGTCGTTTCTAAACTGGTACTCTTAAGATGATACGTCTATCATTGCCTTTAACTGGACTTCCCCATCAGTAGTTTCTCTTGGTAATCTTGCTTGTTTTAACTTTCAATGATCTGCATTATAACATCAGAGTTTTTGTCATCCAACTAGCAAAACACTAAAATCACTAGGATTTTTTCTTTCTATAGCGTCCTCCAGTCACTCACTCTCAATCTTTAGATCAATTCTCAGATTTCTGAGTTTACCAGGGACATCATGGCAGGTGGTAAAGGTCAAGAAAACACCAGACTGGGAAAGGTAATGACTTAACATTGACAACTTAGTTATGTATCTTTAGAAAGGCGTCAAAAAAGATTAAACACCACCTTTGTTCCTTTATTTCCCACCCTAAATACATGCAACACTGACAGATAAAATAATCTATGGTATGATATAAGTGGTGGGTGCCCTACATAGATACTCCACTGACACACTTCATTATCAACATAGATTGTTCTAACAATATGCAGCTGCAGAATCATCTTCTCTCTTCGCCTGTTGCTGTGTTTGTGTGGACAGAGATAAGTTGTATTCAACTAAACCACTCAGTCACAGCTGATTCTCTCAGACTGGCACTGAGAGAGGGTATTCAAACCCTCTGCATCTGAAACATAGATTTTCTACCTCAACATCACCGAGACAGAGCAAAGACAAACATGGCAGTAGATTGTGAGCATCTGCACCACCGGTGAAGAAATTCAAACAGCAAGTTGAAGACAATGAAGCTAATGATTTTATAAAATATTCATCAACAGGGATCTCTTTGAACTGCGACAGACTGGCGACCTGTCCAGGGTGTACCCTGCCTCTCGCCCGGAACGCAGCTGGAGATAGGCACCAGCACCTCCCGACCCCGTTAGGGAGAAGGGTGACGGAAAATGGATGGATGGATCTCTTTCAAAGAACTTTGTTGGTAATGAACACAATAAAGCACAAGGTCACAAGATCAGAGTGGATTCTTTGATCAACTTAATATAACATTAGTTGCATTTCCATTGACCATGAAATTGTGCAAAGTTAAGTTAGAAAAGTAAATTTGCTTAACGTAAACGCTGCAGTTAGGAAAAAAAACAAATTTTAATAATAATCTTTTGGCACTAGTCTAAAGCAGTTCATCGGCCGTATTAAAACAGATTTATTTTTGCAAAACTGCAATAGATTCACTGTTTTCGCATTACATCAGATCAACAACCAGATGTTACTACTGGAAAAAACTATGAAGAAGAAGACATGCAGGAAGTAGCAGGAGTATGATGGCTTGTCTTTTGCTTTTTTCTGACAATGTGCAGCTGCCTCCAGAAGAGCTTCATAAAAAGTTCTGTAAAATCGACGACTGCAATCTCCCCAAATTGCCTCATATGTCGCCGCTGGGAGCGGCCTGAATAAAACCCCAACTTTTCCTCTGATTGCTGATGTTTCCTCCAGCAGAGCTGAATTATGAATATACTTCATATAAGTTTTTACATCCATCGCTCCCATCATTTTTAATAACTTACTGGATGAACAATCTTATTCACGTGCGATTTTAATTTAATTTCTTGATTAATGAAAACAACGTGATTGTGAAATAAATTTTTTTGACAATAACAGAATATAGACAAAGATTTGCGCAGATGCGTCAGGAAAATGCATCTTGTGGGTCACCAGGGAGACAGGATATTGCCATCACATGAATGTCCAGCATATCAGGTTGTTTTTCAGAAGCCTCAAAAAACAGTCAACACTGAAAATATTCAAGTCTGACATTAATTTCACTCATTAGCATCTTATGAAATGTTTGTAACTACTGTCCATCCACATTTTCTGGAGTTTGTCAGATATGAGCAAACACTAATTTGCACGTTGCATGCTAAATAAAGCCTGATACTTCCTTTGTTTCTGTGCACAGTCAGAACTTGACATATGCATGCCAGCCCACCTAAAACATGACACTTGTAGAAATTCACAGGTACAGTCATTAAAACGTAAAAAAATATCAAACATACAGAACTCCTGACATCCAGACAGCCGCTCTGCGTCTGTCACAGCGTCTCATCCCGTTAGCCTCGTCAGTCGGGCTAATTGACAGTTCATTACCACGTTGTTCTCATCACATCGAGACTCCTGACAACTCCCTGCTTTTATTACACATACACAAGTTCAGTTTTATGTTTGACATTAAAATTGAAAGGCTTTTCAAAATGAAACCTTTTTCACTCAGTCTTGAAAGCTTTGGTTAAAAAACAAACTGCTATATCTGTAATATTTGATAGTTTATGTTATGGCTCTGCTTCTTTCCTTCAATATTTTTGTCATATGTGTATTTTCTTTTTTGTTTTTCTTTTACAGTAATTATTGTTAGGTTATTCTTGAAGCATTTTTGTGTATTAAAATATTAGTGCTATTTATTTTATAGTAAATAAAAGGGAAATGTAGTAAACAGTAGAGGGAAAAGGTAGATTTGAGTTGCATTGGCAGAAACAAAATTCTCCTTCTGCACAATTAAATGCAACAATGAAGAAAAAGTGTTAACATTATACATCACCCAACAATGAACACTAAATGATGTTCAATAACAAGCAAGATGAAAGCAAGAAAGACGGAGCGCACAGTACTGTCCTCATATAGCCGCCCGGTAGCACATCCATGACACAAAAAACATGTTCACCCCTTTCTTCTGTTTTGTTCATTAAATCTACTGGGAATGCTCTGATCAGGTTTTTCCCTGCCAATTTCAATACCTATCATCCATTGGTGCCAATCACCAATACCGATCACATGGATTGGCTGTTAATTTTTCTCTACGTGTTTAAGAGAACATTGTCAGGCGGAGCTCGAACGGTGCAATGTCTCTGAAATATTACTCCCAAAATCTATGAGATGGAGGTGATCTTTCTGCAACGAAAGACAGTGATCAGTGATTTGTGATCACCGATCACCATCGTGATTGGTGGCTAATTGATCTGCATTCTACCAAAATCTATATTTTTAAAATATATGAAATATATATTCCATATATCTGTAATATCGACAAAGCTTCATTCTTGGCTTTCTACCAGTGTCTTCAATCTGCGCTGGTGGCACATGATGAATCTTTCTTTAGGTCTCGTGGCTAAAATGGTGCTGAGGTGATGACATTTTTTGTTTTTCTATTCATTTCACATTCCAACCAGATGCTTGGAAGTTTTGTGGTGATGCTTGGATCACACACCTCCTTTAGGAGGAATGTTTATGCTCTCTTTGAAATATAATTTGTCTTCAGTCTTGAAAGGTACAATCAAACTCTATACTCACGCCTAACAGCACAGTGCCCAAAATACCTGGATTGCAAACTAATACAGTCTTCTGCGGAGTATTTTATCATACCTGCTTCAGTGCACTTTGATCAATATCTAACGAATCCTTCTTCCTTGGAGCGGCTACTCTGTAGATAAAGTAGTTGCGTCTGTTTGTACAGTTCATGTCTTTTCAACTTTTTCATCCAGTCTCATCTCACTGTCCATTGTTTTCCTATTATTGTGGTTCTCAATGATTGTTCTGTTCTTTGTTTTTACTCTGTATTCATAACTAGCTCGGTTTAGTCATAAAAATCATTAGAGTTGTGATGTACAAATTTAAAAAACAGAAAAGCGCAAGAACGTGTTAAGTGCAACAGCATTGAAACCTTTGTTTAAAGGTGGATGGATTTCTGATGAAACTCAACCTTCACTTCACTGTTGCGATCCAATTCCAATTTTTAGGGGTCACGATTTGATTTTGAAACAATTTTCAATCCAGTTCAATTCTGCTTAAGGTACACGACTATATGAAAAGACGGCATACAAAATGGAACATTTATTGAAAACAATTATACAGGGTTCCATACCGGAGATGTGACTGAATTCAGGGTCTGTGCAGAACGATTCCTTCGGAGGTCGCAAAGAAACGACAACCAGAAGAGAAAACCTGTGACTTCAGACAGGTCTGGCATTTGGCTCCCTGTCCAGCGTCCGCGTAACTAAAGCATGAAGCACAGAGCGGCAAAGGCAAAAAAGAGCCAAAGTTTGTTTTTAGTCATAATTTACTCCTGATTTCTGTATTATTCTTCACTTTTGAAGTCAAACCTGTTCCATAGTAAAACAAAGAAATCCATTAGTTTGATTCTCACATCTTCAAATGAATATAAGCAAATTATTTATTTTTAAATATAATACTCTCCAGATCTCAGATAAGACATTCAAGTTAAATAAAAACTTTATTTGAAGGTTTAACTTTAATCAGCACCAGTTTGCTCAGGAAAATTTAAATATAGTACTTTAATAAACCAAACATTGCACAACTAGATATTACCTGACTACAATATCGCGGAAAACTATCAAGAGTTTCATCGATCGATTCTGATATCGCTATCAAATAACAAATATGTTGGGGAATATATAGGTCCTACGTTTTAAGAATAGTGGAAAATGGACTAAAATATGTTTTATGTCAGTCTGATATACTTAACACAGACAACAGAGCCACGATAGAGAAATCTCTCAAACATGCCTGTACAAAACCTGACACTGACTACATGAGCACAGTGAGGCGAGGCGCAAACCTCAATTGAATTTAACAAGTGTCTTTGTTTCCAAAGCAGTTTTGTTGTCAGACAAAGCTGAGGCAATGCTGTTATAATTACACTCTGGCTCACAGGGAGCCACTGGTTAAGCTGTTACAAGTCGAAAGTGAAAGCTGAGAGCGGAAACAGACATCAGAACAAGAAGGAACTGTCACGGAGCAGCGTTGTCACAAAGTGAAGCGCAGAGAAACAGAGAAAGCGTTGGGGGAAATCACAATCGTCGCACAGCAAGATTATTAAACCGAGCCACTGAGAAACGGGCTCCGAAATCTGTAAAGGAAGGGGTAACAAAGCAGCAGCAGAGAAACTGTAGAGCAGCGAGCACCACTTTGTGCAACATCATAGCAAAACAGCTGAGAGGAAGAGGAAAGAGCCAAGAAACTCTTCATTTAGCTGTGTTTTCATTGCAAAAATGCACTAAGCTTTGTCAATATTCCACTAATGTTGAAAAAAAAAACAATTTTGTAACTGTGGAGTTTCCATTAAATGAGAAACACGATTAGCATCACATGGAAATAAGTTTGCTCATGCGATAACGTCGTTAAAAAACATGCCATGACATAATTCTCTTCAACCTTCCTGTCGTCTTGTTTGTCATTTTCCCCAGTAGTAACATTCAATTGTTATTCATGTGATGCAAAAATGGGTTCCATTGATATTTTGTGAAGTACTCAAAGTCTGATACCGCTGAAAAACCACCTCATTACTGTTCAATAACATTTTCATGTAAATATCTTGTTTTTCTCCAAATTGGCATGTTTTCTTTAAAGAAATTTTTTCTCAGAAATTCACTTTGCACAGTTTTAAGGTCAATGGAAAGGCAGCTTTTGTTCATATATTTGTTACGCTTGTAATATTTCACTTTGCAGCAACATTGTTGAAATTACGGTTTGTTATATAGACAATCAGATTTCAATTTCAATACTTAACTGTCAATAACTAAGTTAGACTTTATAGCTTAAATGCCATCAGTATATAAATTGACAGTTTATTGGTTTCAGATCATAAGTTATGTCACAGATATTCTCAAATGGAAAATAAGTGGACCTCTTCTGAAACATCTTATCCAAAAGGTTTGTTTAGTTCTGCGTGTGGATTGGAAGCTTGTAAAGTGTCAAAACTGAGTTTGGGTGTCAAACAAGACACAAATGATTTGTTATCATTGTAGCAGCTTGCATTGCTAGCTGCTGACAATGCAAAAGCTTCTTTGTCTTTGCATTTAACTGAAATATTAAATAACTGTAATATTTGCAGCAGTCAAAGACAACTCAAAATATTTGATGCAATATCCCAAACACTAGTGTCCTTCATTGATTTTTAACGCTCCCTGATTGGAGTTAAAAATCATTTTAACTGCAAATAATCTTGGAGGATGGTTCTCAGGTGGCCTCTATTGATGGTGCTGAGATATTTTCTGTCTTGAATGTGGTGGTAATGACCATATGTTGCAACGAACTGGTGATTCCAGTTGTATATTGCTAAGAATTAGCGTATCCTGGGAATTGTACTGCAGAACCAAACTTCTGCAATGCCCTGATTATTCTTTCATCCCTATCTTGATTTAATGTTTTTCATTAACTAGTTCCCCCATGTGCAACATAACATCTGAAAACTGGTTGGTATTTAAACCATTAGACCTCCTACAATAAATACTTTGGCTCTTCCTAATTTGTCTAGAACTCTGGAGAACGGCAAACATTTTCAGATGAGTATGTTTTGCCATTTCCACAAACGTCCAAATATTTCTGACGTCTTGTGTTATTGCAGCATTAGTCAAAACTATTTGCATGACAATAATGATACAGATCAAATGGAGTATGGAGAACCTGATTTGAAACTGCATATATAAATGTTTCTTTTCTTTTACTTTGCAATTTTTGAAACTTGACAGGAACAGCCAAAGACAACAGCCAACTGCAGTTGACTTATTCCAGAAATGTGTGTAAAAGCAATAGAAAAAGCTCTACTCGAGACAACACTTTAAACAAAACTCAAACACTGTGAGTAGATCTTAGGAAATTGACTTTGTGTCACATTTTCATTGATGCTTTAAGTCAGTTAAGGTTTCAAATGGGTTAGAGTGACTTACAAAAGAACGAAACATGACTAAATATAAGTTCTACGAATTTGGTTGCACCATATTGTCAAACTCAAGAGCAAAACCATTTTCCTAAAATAAAAAAAGTTAAATAAAAAAAAATTGGGATCATATGGAAACAACCGCAGTACTAGTAAGGCCTCAGCCTGCCATGAACTGGAAGCTAGAAGAATACCAACATTACTGTCTCTAACGAAGTAACTAATAGTGACGACGACTGCATCACCATGGACTGAAACTGGAATCCAGCGGTGAAGCAGTGACTGCTTTAAGGCAAAATTTAACTACTTTCCAAGTTGACGTAAATGTTTTTCTCCGGACGTTGTTTTTAATTGTTTGATCACAATGACATAAGGAGTTTGGATAAGTCAATGTGAGGCTTTGAAACCAAAGAACGATCGACTGCCTACTTCATCTCTATTGTGATGCCCACTAGTACAATTCCTTTACAGAAATCACAGATTTTATCACAAACATGTGTTTTGTAATATCAATCTTTTGAGCATTACATCATGTTACAATGTTATTCCCTCATCGAAAATACCAGGAGTGTTGCTTTGATACTATCTTGAATGTTTCGAGAAAACCTTTAATCTCCCGTGGCAACAACCAAGCTGGTTGGTCGGGATGAGCATCACCTGGGTGGACCTGGAACCGCCATCGAAAGCAAAGGTCCTCCTCACAGCTACATTTTTCAAGGTTCCACTTCATAGACCAGCCCTCGCCCATTCAGTTCCTTCCAACTAGCCAGCAGTAGACTGGCTAGTCTGTAGGTCATTATAGGAGATACTTCTCAGTGCAACACTGGTAAAACATTATTAAAGGCTTAATAAAAGAACAATCCTGAAGGCAGAGTTTCAGAAAGAGCAGAAGCTTTTAAAGTGACACAGGTCCAATTTTACGACCTTAAATTACAAAGCCAAATTCCGATTAAGTCATAATTCAAATATAGCATTGATATATAGAATTGTTTTAACTTCTGAAATAAACATTGTACCTTGATTGTGCTATAAAATGGCACCGAGTACCAAGAAAGCACAACACTGTCCCTTTAAGAAGAATGTAGCATTTAGGCATTTCTTGTACCTAAATGGTTAGTTGAATTAGTTGAATAATTGAATTCAACTAATTCAATTATTAGTTGAATTAGGTATAATTCAGACCAGTAGATGGCAGCAAAGTGCATCCAATAGGATCTTCCATGTCTATGAGGTAAACAATCTATATTTTAGGCTGTTACCCTTGAAATTACCTGAGTCT